>JAPZPB010000092.1:5944-103104 GCA_037952635.1 Bryoglossum gracile | reverse complement strand
GTAGCTCAAGGATTGCGAAATTTGGTAGCGGTTTCATTCTTGGATCATCGGTTTTGAGCTCCAAAATTTCGCCGGATTTGATTTTCCCGTCCCTTAGGGTGGTAATGCCGTACTCGAAGGCCCCCACGTTTTGATCGAGGTCCTCGGTAGAAAAAGGTACAGTCAAGAGACTCATTGTTGCTCGAGTATCTTCTTGTCTCTTCTGCCAGAAAAACTGAACTTTTAAGGTGGTATTATCATCGTCGATAGATATTGGTTTAAGGGCAAATGCCCCCCGGTTCCATTGGGTGTGAGCGTCCTTCGATAATGTTATAAGGTTGTCGACCCTTTCTTTCCCAGGTATTGATAGGCCATCTGAGAATAGTTCTGCTTCCCAAGCGGCAACTTTCCCCTCTGGCCAAAAGTTCTTTAGCTGGTCCCAAAACATATGGCGTGCCCCAAAGATATTTACTTCGGAATCTTTCAGCCTATAGAACGGATAGATATATGCTACATCGACAGATGAACCCTTAGTAAGAACACAACAGCCGCCATCTCGCTCTTTAGCCTATAATATATAAGTTTCAAGAAGTAGTTTATTTTGTATTTTAAGCTTACCAGGGCTGAAGTGTTCAGACTTCGACGCAATAATGGTGAGCTGGCTTCTGTGTCTCTAGGTGAATCGGTAATCTTCTGTCTCTTCGTAGGTGGGGAACCAGCAAGGGACGAGACTAAAGTTGATGGTATATTTGGCGTTGTATTGCGTGTTGACCCTTTAGTACTCTGAGTCCCTATAAAGAATTAGCTACAAAGAAGGAATAAGCCTTTTCATTTTACTTACAGTATAGTATTGCTGTGTAAGTCTGTCCAGCAAGAACACGAACTATTGCAGGAGAAATGCAAGCAACCTGGACCAATTTTTCAAGGGCCGCAAGGTCGCAAACCTGGCAGGCAGCCCAAAAGTACGGTGGTACATCGCCTATAGCTTCTTGTAGGGGCTTAAGCAAGGCTACTCGTTCTGGACTAGGAGTATTGAAGTCTTCCATTGTTTTGAAGATGATATGGAGGCTGAATCGCCGATTAACGAAAGGTTCAAAGGTTTTGAGGTTGATAGTTGTGAAGGTTGAAGGTTGAAGGTCGAAGGTTGAAGGTCGAGGTGCGAGAAGGTGTGCACGGCCCAATAGAGCTAGCGGCGCCATGATGTACCTCTACAAGTAATTACGCGATCAAGGGTCCTGGTCGTAGTTACAGTAATTTCCGTAAAAATGTATCTTATATAATAAAAGCGTATGACTGCGTGGCGTGTGGCTTTGTGTGGCAGACTTGCCGTAAAATTCCCGTTTTCCCGATATCCTCGAGCTTAGCAAAAAGTCGCTGATTTTTGCCCTGTGCGCAACCGCCAAAAATCAGCCACAGCCATTTCACCTCCAGCTGAGAGATACACAGCCGTCTATTGTCACTGCCAAACTTCAATAGCTCTCACTAAGCGCACGAAACCAAACTCTTCCTTTCTTTCAGACTGTTCTACGCTCTGCCTCGAACGATGAACCTTTAAGACTTTCAACCTTGGTATACAAGAGGAATCCGCTCCTTTATAGCCGCCGGCGCGAATCACCTCAAGTTTCCTGTTTTACCACGAGAAGAGCGAATGACATACCTAGGAAGTTATGTTTGGACTGATGTCTCTTATGTCCTGCTGATGGCGGACGGTTAGCAGCTGAGAGTGCTTTCAGAGATCTTAGAGAGCTTGGTCGACTAAGCTAAAATCTAGCTGGTTACTCAGATAGACTTCGTATTCCAGGCTACTAGCGAGCACAGAATCGTACACGACAATGGAGGGAATTGCCACTAGGACTGATTTGTGAACGCTTCTTTCTTGGAATCATGGTTGCTTTAGCTGCAAGGCACACAACTTGCTGTGTGATAGCGCTAATGACACAACTATAGCCTTCTGAGGCGTTTCTTTGCGCGAGGCTGCTAATCATTTCCAGCACTGAACCCTTATCTAAATGTGTTTCGGAGACACAAGTGTTGTGCTTGTTTTACACTGCCCAAATCGCCAACTTGTACAGCCACAGCCACATAGACTATTAGACGGCTGCACCTCCGAACCAAACGCTGTGACCCTCATTTCCTGCCCGATTTCCTGATTCTCAGCAATCGAATTTCGCATATCACGAATCCAAAACGTAGCCTTTCGATCACAGTCCCTGACTCGACAGCAAAAAGGCTACGTGGCGCAAAAATTTCGCCCCATGCCAACATGCTGTCGCCTGGCAGCCCGATCATATCGAGCCAGGAAATTATGCAGGCGGTGTTGCAGGCACAGCAAATGTGGCGGCTGTTGCAGGCACCAAGCAGATATAGCGACCGCATCAAAGAGAAAGTCGAAATCCGCTATTTATATTGCTGCAGCCTTGGTAAGTGACATTTCTTACCCTCGAACACACTTAAATGATACCCTTGGACTCCCTTTCTCCAGTCTTTAATATTTTACCTAGGGAATTGTAAACGTATCCGCCGAGATGTCATCCGCCGAATCCTATGTGAAACCCAACAAAAACCAGATCTTCTTTATCGTTGATAACCAAACTCCATTTACTCTGGTCCCAAATTCAACGACATTTTCGGATTGGGGAGACTTCACGTCAGGCCCAACGAGTGTAAGTTTTTCGCAGGAATATCAAGACCATGTTAGTGCTAAGGAGCGTGAAGATCAAACCCTTCGACAAAGGGGATGCAGGTCATATAATATCGTCAAAGTCGCCCTTCGCTGGCTCTGCAGGCATAGTCGGATACTCAATCACTAGTCCAAGCGGCACAACTATCTATATTCGGCTTCTTGCAAGTAATCCGTACTTGAGTTTTCGGAACAATTGGGCTTGTGTCTCGATATCTCGCACTAAAGATTGTATCAACCAAGATACTTACAACACCCATTATTATAATGAACCTCAAAGCGCCAGCTTATCTTTCGAAGGGAAGACCCTCAATGTGAGTTATCCCTCATTCTAACTCCACAAAAACTGACACGTTTGCAGCTTACTGCAAACATTGGCGGAGCAGATAAGGCCACTGCAACATATGTTTTTACTTATATGTGACATGTGTCACGATCTGAGGGATCCCGCGTGTCTTTCCCCTGAGACAAGGACAGGATCACGGGACATAGTGTCACGTGATGGATGAATCATTGGATCATTTGGATCATGGGTTATGATCGGGATGATTGATATGATTCGGATGAAACGAAGGTCTATATAAGCAGGAGGGTTTCCTAGTTAGTAGAGCTTCGTGCTCAAATTCAATAAAGCAATTCACTCTTGCTTGTAACGTCTCAATTCTATTTGAGAACCTATTCTAGTGACCATACTTCTTAGCTGATACCAACCGGCGCTTCTACTACGCCGCGTAGCAGTTAGAACCCGGAAACGTTACCACATGCTATTATTGACGGCACGAGCTGATTAGGCTTTTACCGCTTTTGAATTTGGATATGCGGCTGCATCCACTTTTAGGGTAGGGTACTAGAGCTATATAATTGTTATTTTAAAGTAATTATAAAAGGACACCCGTAAGCTGGCGAACATGAGACGTACACCGGTGCACGCCACAGGTCACCTGATCTCAACACTCAGCAATTACTGAGTCCTTGTGCCTGAGGCCCTAATTGTACGGTATTATTTGACTAGGCTAATTTATGCCCAATGCTCGCTAATTAGCACTAAAACCGAAGCTAAAACTTGTGTCGTTTATGCTCCTTTCCTCTTATCGGAGTAACTCCCGGACCTCATTCTTTTCCTTAATAAGTGTCCTTAAAATCTAAAGCGATATTCTTTCATTATTAAACCTTTCTCTAAGTGCGAATTTGAATGAGACATTAATAGCCGCGATTAAGCAGGGGGGAATAGCCGGATCGGCGATTAGTAGTATAATTAAAACGATCGACAGCATAAGTAACAACAGTCTTTTTCTAATTACTAAATAGTCTCCTTAGGGAAAAATAGTTAAAGAAGGTGACATATTAATAATAACTTCGTAGACTTGCTAAGAAAAAAATTATGATTCCTAAACTATAGTTTCGTCTCGTAACAGGGTGCGTCTCGGGACGCAGGGACAGACGTTAGCCAACCCATTCACTAGCTTAAGATATTCATTGAAGAATCCAGCTCTGGAGTCTTAGAACGCACGGTAGACATGACACTCGTATTCCCAACCTCTAAAACTTCAATTGAAGATTCGGAATCCCCGATTGATCTAACGAGAATTGACTGCATACGTCCAAAACTAATTGGTAGGCTGTCGTTTGGATTTCTGATAGATTATAAGCGGCTTGCTTAAGAGACCCCCAACCATAATAGGCAGACAGTGGAGGATCCACAGAATAAGCCAACAGAGTATTGACAGGAACGACGTGGTTATATATTTTTCTGCCCCGCGTAATATTGACGACCTGGGCTCTATTGACAAACAAGAAATGTGCATGGTAAGCAGCATTTAACAGACCACACTGAATGACACTGGAATTTCGCAACTGCGCATCAATTTCTGAGCATCCCGCTGAGAGGACCTGGTTTGCCATTCACGGTAATGTACCGATGAAAACTCTAGCAATACCTGGATTGGTACTATTTCCCAGGCTAAAGTTTTCTGATCTGAGCGTACTAGTGCGAAGGATATAGGAGCTGTGTCGTTCGGAGCCCTGGACAAGCAGTTCGGATCTGTTATCGTCAGGTGTCCAGGACAAGTACCCATATGAAGTAGAGCAGGGCTCAGTCTGCACAGAGGCGGAATTATTAATATCTTGAATGATGGTTTGTCGCTTTTAGCCATACAGATTAATGCGTGTTAAAGACGGTCCTGGAAAGCCGGATGTCCAGGAAGAACTTGCAGATGGAGCAGTGATAAGGAGTATGGCACCCTGGACAGCTGTTGCAACTGCAACTTTGTTGACTGCGAACAGAGGACCGCCATACAATTACACCAGCGACAGACCCTCTCCCATAACGACATTCGCAAAGTTGAGACTGATAAAGTCGACATTTGGAACTCAAGTGAGGGATAAAGGTGGGGGGCACTCAGCCGCATTTTCGACTTTTAGCGCAGCAGGTATCAAAAACATAGGTCGAAGGAAAGGGAGATGTAGCTTGCTGAAATGTCGGTGATGATAATATGTACTAGTGGCTCAAAAACGAACGAAGAGAAAAATTATATGGATATGGAAACATTGGATCTGCTTTGAAGTTTCAAGTGATTTTGGTCTTCGTGGCTATGATAGCACTGGGAACATCAAGCTTCCTGACTACTCTAATAGCATTATAGTACCGTGTTCCCTGTAGTCAAGGGAATATGCGTCTCACTTGAAATGGGCAAGGTACTTCATCAGTGAACCACTCTTTGGCTCACGCCAAAACTCCCTTTTCAGTGCGAGCCTTTCAGCCCCAGCCACCTTTTATCTTTCTCTGGGGCTCATCTCCGACTTCCTGGAGCTGAGTGAGCACCTATGAGAAGTAGCGATGATGCTACATTCACAAAACCCCGTATTTTCCGGGGCTTCAATGACTATCCCCCTCTGCCCACCCGGATTCATAATCGCGACAATATTTTGTTCTTCCCCAGGGGAGGCAATTTCTTTATGAGCAACCCCGCCATCCCCTCTATGAGCCTCCATTCAGCATGCCCGTTTTTTCCTTCTCCCAGGCTCTTTCCTTCGCCTCCCAACCCTATATTAATTCCTCCTTCTCAAGCTCAAACTGCGCTATAATCTGCTCTTTCTGCGTCTCCCAGTCCAGGCCATTCCGCTTGATCACCTTGTATGCGGTGTAGATTATTGCCACAGAACTGAGCGCCGCTATGAGCGGCGAGAGAGCTGATGATTTTGGTTCTAGTGGTGGTGCTGATGCTTTGCGCGGAAGAGGGTTGCGTGGAAATGGACTGGATTCGGTGGAGTAGGATCGCGCTGGTTGGGACAGATGACGAGAGAATTTGCGACCTTGACAAAAGCGTGAGAGAAGGCGTGGCGTTCGAGAAAGCTGTATATCTCGGAGTGGAAGGGGCGGCATGCTTAAATTCGAGGATTTGACGCTCAAGATCTGTTGGAGATGTAGTCAAATCTAAGCTCTGTACGAAGGCACACATAGTGGTGGACCGAGCAAAACGCCAAGGCCAACCCGCCCCCACATAAACCTAAGAGTTCCAGAGTCAGTTATTTTCGGTTAAGCGGAGGGGCATGTGTACGGCCGGTGACTTCAGAGAATTCAGAGAAGAGAGGTCAGGGAATAATTGAGGAATATGACAACTTCCATGTGCCACGTTATGATCTAAAGAGGACCAGGCTATAAACCATTATTTTGACCTGTTGCAACCGATCAAGAGCTTGATACCCATCCTCCACACCTGTTTATCCCCCGCCTTTGTGACAAAGAAGAATATCCTATCTCGATCATTTCCGATTCATGTACCCCCTGCTCTGAATTCCGGACCCCTAAGCACAATAACAAAGCCAATTTTACTTGCGAACTGACTCTTCAATCCACTCAAATGATTTCGAGTCCGTTACCACCAACTCGACTGGAAATATGTCCCCGCTGCTCGTGACTTGGAAGCTCCGCAATTCTGTATTATCTTGCTGTTCTGTTTTCGTATTTCAAGTTAGCAAGATCCTCCTAAGAAATCGATGTTCAACTTGCCGCTGTTATCCGTTAACATAGTCAAAAAATTTCCATGACTGACAATCAGAATCTCGACCGCGCCTCTACTACTGATGTTCTTGGCTTCCTCTCCTAGCTTTCTACCAAGCTTGAACAACTCCTCCCGCTTCGCTTGTGCAAGGAGCTTATGTTGCTTCCTTGTGAAGAAGTCATTCCGCCAGAACCGATTTTGTTCTTACCGGAGAATATCGAGATTGATCGGAAACCCCTGGAAATCCTCCTCAAGGTCCGATAGCTTCGATCCGACATTCGCAGGTACGGCACTGATTTCTTTGATGGATGGATCGAGGTGTATTTCAAGGTTTTTCCTTTGCTTTTGAGGGGGTGTGTTGAATAGAAGGCCGTTGAAGCAGAGGATGCAAGTCTCTACTGCACGGGAAATAGGCGAGCAGAGGATATGAGCAATATGGTCAGTGTGCTTGAAAGAGTTTTTGACGAGGGCGCACTGAGATCTACCATTGGCGGTAAGGAGCGAGTTGAGTAGGCGATGGTATATCATGGGCATGCTTTCCTTGGAGAGATTGCATTCAGCCTGTCTTTGTCAGTGCTCTACCCTGGGAAGTGAACTGGAGAAGAAACAGGATGTAACATACTTCACCATGTCGAATGCAATGAAGAACCACCTTAACATCGCCTGCCAAAACAGGTCTGGGACCCTCGTTTGGAAGGTTGGTAGCTTCTTTCTCAGTTGCTTCGTCAGCCAAGACTAAGCGCTTGAGAACAACGGCCGAGTTGAACATCAGTATTAGCATATTCGTAGCCTTACTCGTAACTGTTCCATGAGCTCCCTTGATCGATATCTTCATCTCTTCTTCCAAGTAAAATACATGACCCGTAGCCAAGTTGCATATCATGCCGGCATAGCCACCGAGCAATTGTTCACCTTCCAGATCTGAAATGTCTTCAAATATCTTGAGAACCATTGGTTCGGTGATATTAAACCCATTTCCCCTGGATAATGAAGCAATCAATCCTTGGTATCCTGTTAGAGTAGTCATTTCGCTCAAGTGATGCGATTCTGTGGACACTGAAATGTTCTCGTAAATTTTGGGCAACGGCTGGGACTGGTTTGGGATTATCCAGAAAATTGATTTAAAAGAAAATGTGGTTCAAAGGAGGAAGTTGGCAATATCTTTCACTTTCGCAACCCGCTAGTCGTTTGAAAGTGGAAGATTACAGGGAGGGGCGAAGCAGTTCTAGAATTAACTAACAGCACTTTTATTTCCAGAGAGTTGAGGACTAACCACCATAAGTAAAGAGGGTGTTTTTGAAAGCATATATTAACCAATACTCTTTGATCACGCCCCTCATTACCCATTTATTACTAATAAAGGAATCAAAGCGAAACTTCATTGAATGATGTGCAAAGAGATCATTGCTCAAGATGAGTTCACTATCGTTGTGTTTTGCGATAGACAGGACATAGCACAATATGCAGGAAAATCACCCATTATGTAAGGAAATTTTGAGATCAAAGTCCAGTTGACTGTAAGAACTCGCCCCTTTACACGTTATACCATTGATTTCCTTGAGGTGCCAGTGCATATGTCTCAAGTTGAATCAGATATTCGGCTTTTTGTCAAGTACTAGATATAAGCTGATGTTCGAAATAGGGCAAATATTTAAGGGTAACTGGAACATGTCCTCGAGTCTCAAAATTTAAGTCGAAACATTGATATTGAGTGTGACGAATAAGGCGCCAAGGTCTTCTTATGAGCCCCGTTGGCTATTTGAGCAGGCTTGATTTTGAAATTGGCTTCATGTCTAGGCTAGCTTCAATATCAAAGATCTTCCAAGGATCTATCAACAATTTAGTGTCTGAACTTGGCTTGCTGAATTACATCTGTATGATGACTATGCTATCATTGAGTTGCCAATGGTCATCGCAATCGCGATAGTCTCTTCCCTCTTCCTCTGTGCAACCCACCGCAAACGACTGAACTCTTCCTGCGATACTCGTTGGAAATGGCCACCTTCAAGCTTAACTGGAAAGACCTGCCCCTCTTCCGTAATCTCAAAACTGCAGTACTCTGCATTTTGAAAAGAACCTGGACTAAAGTTAACTACACTCTCTGTTGTTGAATTAAGAGCCTTGTGAAGCGGCAAGGGGTAAATTGGCAAGGCCTGGTGGGCGAGAAGTGAACAAACCATACCATGTATTTCATTAGTGATGCCTGTGAGATTGCGAAGATATCCACCATGGCTAACGACTAACAATTCAACAGCTTTTCTTGGACTTTTAGACTCCCCAAAAGCCATGCTGAGGCCGATCCCGTATAATTCCTTTCTCTTGGCGTCTGCCGCTTTACCCCTGTCGCCCTTGACCACGAAAGTATTTCGCCAGCTTTGGTTCTCTTTGGTCTTCAAGTTATCATAGTCGATTGGAAATTGTTCAAACTGATTCTTGAGTTGTGCAATCGACAGTCCAGTGTTCGCTGCACAATCGCCAAATTCCTTAATTGATGGATCGAGGACAATCTTCCCGGAGAACTTGGGATTTGATAAACCATCCATGGTGAAGAGAGGCCTGAATGCGGTGACACAGGTTTGGATTGCACGGGTAAGTGGAGAACAGAGGACGTAACAGATACGGTCCATATGAGGAAACATCTCCCGAAGCACCTGAGCTTGCCAGACACCGACTTCAGTGAGCCGTGGATCGGGAATTGATGAGCCGGATTTATCTCGTCGAATGTTGGCTTCGGACTGTATAATAAGATTAGTATAATCAAACTAGCATGAGGAACAGTGATTAACTTACTTCAGCATGTCGAACACAGTGGATAATGACTCGCACCTCCTCATCTGCATTCCTGGTGGTATTTGAGAGATCCATCTCAACCTCCTGAACGCTGAAATCGACCCGGTTCGGTTCCATAGTTGACATGATTCTCGATAGTTCGTTTTCAAAAGGTAATTGAGACCGAACACTCAAATTTGATTGAGCCTCTGCTTTTGTGCTGACTGATTGATAGATCGATCTACGTTGCCATCGAGATTTCACGAGGCGGTGGTGGCGCTGACAAGTATTTTCGACTCACGCAGATCAATTTTTGAGGGGAAACAGTTGGTAGAGGAGAGGTTGTCTGAAATAGTGCGCGGTTGACCGCCTTTCCCGGAAGTCAAATCAGCATCAAACCCTTGGCTATAGAGCCAAATGGCCACAGAAAGTAGAAATTGATTAGATCTTGCGAATATCTTGCTTTCAGTTCCATGCTCAAATCAACTTGAGTGAATCTTGGGGGCTGGTGACAGGCAAATACTGGACCTGCCACGACAATCACTGCAGCAAGTCAAGTAGTTCACTAAAAAAAGTCTAGTGCTCGTCAATTCCCTAAGTAAAAACGATCTGGTAGATAGGTAGTTTACCCATGAAATCCCTCATATGTCAGAATCTTGCAATCTTCCGTCCCTAAATTCTCGCCATTTCGCCATATCCAAATCTTAAACCAGATCTAGATCCAAATACTGTTACATCTTGTGCCCTCTCAATATCCACCCCAACACCTAAAGATTTGAAGATGAAATGGTTTATCGTCACATCTCATGTCTTCTTGAAACTTTGCACTCGCTTGAATCTACCTTCTTGGAGCGCGACCAGGTACAAATTCGAGTTCTTGGTGACTTCGTAACTACGAACTTCGGTGTTGTAGTAACTCTCCCCTATACACTGTTAGTCACATTTGTCTTAAAAGTCCTCGAATATGAGAAAAGAAGGTATAAATGCAGGAATCCTTGGTATTGATCTCCGAAAAGTCTGAAATTTCAAACCGGTCTTGACCAACTATAACTTTTCGAGTTCCAAGCCATTCCTGACACCCTACCTATTTTTCTTTTTGGAACATCCGAATTGACTTTCATATTCAAGATGAGAGAAAACATCCGGACCAGATTAAGATCCAAGCTATAATTGAAAATTTGTGCCCGAAGAGTGATGCACTTACCTGTGTAGTTTCCTTCAAGCCTAGCCAAATATCCTCCGTGACTGACGATCAATATCTCGACACAGTTTCTTGCGCTTAGACCACTCGCTTTAGCCAACTCAACTCCCATGTTGTAAAAATCCGACCTGGCTTTCCTGAAATGCAAAGTTTGCTGTGGCTCCTTTATGCTCACGTACAGCTTGTTTTGCCATTTCTGTAATTTCGCCTCTTCCATTTCGAGATTGGTGTAAACAATCGGGTGCTCCTTGTAGTGTTTCTTCAAGTACGCGAGAGAAGAACCGACGTTCGCTCGACATCCTCCAGTTTCTTTGATTCTAGGATCAAGGTGAATCATGCGGGAATACTCGAAGGGTGACGGAGAAGCTGTTCTGAATAGAGGCTCGAAGCCAATAGTACAGGTCTGAATAGTACGTCGTAGGGGTGAACATACAACATAGCTGATGTGTTGGAAATGAGGAAAGGTGACCTTTAGCTTCCTTGCTTGTTCGATTCCGAGGGAAGTAAGTTGTGCATCATGAATCTCACGACCCTTTTTACCCCGATACTTGAGATTAGATTCTGCCTTGAGACCGGATGTGGGATTAGCTCGATGAAATCAAAAATGGAAGAATCAACTAACTTGTGCGTGCCTAACACAATGCAAAATGACTCGAGGGATTGCATTCACAGGTGGTTTTGCGTCCAACGAAGTTGTCCCAGAGCCCTCAGTCAGATTCAAGAGCTCCGAGATGATCTCTGTTGCAGATGTTGCAGATTCCTCTGCAGGCGGCACTTGGAATTTTTCCTTGACAGAGCTCTGGGTCTCAAGCTTGATATCTTGTGGCGTTTGACTCCTTTCTCTGACTCGATTTCTGGGCTCGCTTCTGGCAATCTCTGGCAGAGCAGCGGGCTTTGTCTTCTTCAACACCGAAAGCTCATCCCGATTTCTGCTCGGGCCTCGCCTCAAATTCTCAGTAATCACGGGGGTTTCAGTAGCTCTGATCCCTCTCACGACGGTCTTTGAATTGTCACGTTGGATAGGACTTGTAGGTGATCTTTTACTTTCAGTGCTGGCAGCAATAGATATGAATCCATTCACAACCGTCTTTTGGATGCCATCCTTGAGAGAGTTTGAAGGGATTTTAACTGTAGGACCCGAGGATCTGGAAATCTTGGGCCCTTCCGTCTGGCTGCCATCTTTAACAAGACTGGTAGTTGCTGGGTCTTTTGATACCTGCACTGAAGAAGTTGCGGTCGATTTTGCGCCATCTGCGATTGATTTCCGCTTTCCAGTCTTGGCAGGATTTGCGAGTGGCTTTTTGAGGGTCGATACAGTTGGCGTTGTAACGGCGTTTGAATTTGGGGTTTGGGTCTTGGTCTTCGTTGAAAGGAATGCTTTACTTTCAGAGCCAACTTGTACCTTCGGCGACACATGCTGAGCAATCAGAGTGAGCGTATCCATGATACCCACTTTGATAATTTGCTTCGGGGACCTTTGGAGATTAAATGGAAATTCAGAGCCCAAAAGGCACGACATCTTGAATTTGGAGGTATGTGGAAAGATTTCAGTTGCTCACGGGTTGAATTGTAGATTTGGTGGTGACGATGAATACGTGGCGCGCTGGGAGTGCCTGAGAGGTTGGGGTGCAGATGCAGATGCAATGTCTGGGGAAGAGGGCGAACACGTTAAAATACATACGAGCAACACAAGTGACAACAAGTGAATCTCTTTGACTGGGGATTGTTGGGGAGTGAATGGTCAGCCTCAATTTCTCAAAGTTGAACACATTGAGTGTCTTCCTTGCGGGTGACTTCCCCCGCGTAAGTCGCGAATGTCGTGGACACTGGACTCTGGTGCCCTGATTTTGACCTATGAAAGAGTCTAGTCAAACCTGTAACGATCGACCTCATATCGAGGAATTAGGTGAAGCTTTTTAAACTAGTCCATCATGATTTATGCCATAGGCGTGCAAGATCACCCATCAAAAATCCGGAAGTTTTCTATCCAATAGTCGACTGAAGCATCTACGTAGCCAGCGAGTCCTCACTGCCTCGAGACTTGAATTATAGTTGACATACATGACGGATGCAGTATAACACATAATCATGACACCTATGGGCTCATTTCAGGTTTTTTAAGGTAGGGCTTTCTATGCCGTGAAGGCACCGCAAGAGTTGATTTGGTAACGTACCAACCGGACACTTCCTGACCGCAAAGCCCCAGAGCAAATTATTCTAGTATCGTGAGCTAATTAACAGCAGAATTTCAATTAACACTTTACTTTCAATATGCTTTAAAGTTTATGATGTATCATCTGAATGAACTAGATCCAGACAAGCTCGTAAGCTAGCTTTAGAAAGGAATAAACAAGGGGTAAGGATTCCCGGCGTATTACAAAGCATACCAGGTTTTCTACCCCCAATTATCAAGATAAAGTTGAATATTGACTTAAAAAGCTGAAATTCAAAGTTGGGTAGTAATATTCTAGGTTTAGGGAGGAACAGTTCTGAATCAGCAGCTTGGTATGGTTTTATGCTACCTGAATACGCAAACCTTTAGATTCTCTTGAAGCCCTTATCAACAAATATTCAACCTGATAATTTCAAGTTGTGGAGCATGAAAACTCCTCTTTGTATTCCCAAACGCCGAGTAATAAGCCAGATATACAGAACGAGCACCAAGCACCAAGACCCGTCTTCTTGTGTTCAGTTAGGTTCAATACTAAATAAGCCACCTCTCATCAATATATAAAGTAGTAATTTTACAGCCCATTACTAGGGCTCGGGTATTAGAGAGCGATGGGATATTCAAGATGATTGAGATATCTAAGACGATTAGATATCCGAGGGGGTCTAGAAATTGTCATGGTGAAGGTCTCTTTGCGCCGCACACACCTTCTGGAGGGTTTTAGTATTCGGGAGGGCTCCGATGCTGGAGAAGGTTTGGATATGTTAGAAGTCTTAGCTGCTGGCAACTGTTTTGATAGTTAGAACCAAGTTTACATCTAAGATTTACTATCAAAGTATATTATCTGCTGTCCGCCGCTTCTCTGTTTGCTTGGGAGTGGTGAGCGTACTTGCGTAAGGGGAGACAACCTTTTTCTCTCCATTCCATTACTAACTTTCGTCCAAAAGATACTTCGCCGGTCTTATCATCTCATCCCACCAACGACCTCAAGGAATTTCCATGCGAGATCAATACGACGTTCATATTCCCCACCACATCCGTTAGTCCCGCTCTCAGCAGGTATGAGCCTTGGAGCCAGAGCTGCTTTCTCCTTTCCAGCGCAGTCCTCTTACTGATCCATGGGTCTCCACTTAGCACATTTGTCTTCGACAGCTCAAACAGTTGGTCATATACCAACGGCGCGTTTCTAAATTTGGCCTCAAGATCCACAATATCAGAGCCCCGATTTGCTGCGCAATTACCAAGTTCGCGTGTGGAAAGATCGAGTGTAATATTGCAGTTGTGTGAGATATTGTCTTTGAAGACAAGTGTTGCTGTTTCAATCGTGCTTCGAAGGGGCGAACAGATAATTTGGGAAATCCATGGGCGGTAGCCATAAATTCCAGCATCTTCGTGACATTGTGCATAGCCGCACCAGGTTATCGTCGCACTCAGCCTATGAGAGCGTAAGCAAATGCACTATGAGGTATGGTGGAAAAGTGACTTACTTCTGCGTGTCGGAGACAGTGTCGAATTATCCGTGGAGTTTTGGACTTGGCAGCAGGTATTAAAATATAAGCCATATTTTCCAGTTCTTTAACGAATTCATCTGGAGTCAGAACATCTTGGGAGGTTTTGTCTAGGCCATAGGTTCTGGCCTGGAAGATGGAATGAGCAGGTTCTAAAAGCTCCGATAATAAAACTTTGTGACGATCGTCTTGTCGGGCTTCAGGTTGCACCAGAGTTCCAGGCATCTTTGCGGTCAATAATAGTAGCCAAATTTGATACGAAGTGTATAAAGTTACGAAAGAGTCTGCTTTTCTTTGCTCAGTTCATTTTTAAAGATGAAATATTACCGTCAAATCTGGAGTAAAGCACTAAGATAGTGCACCAAGGGAAAAAGAGAGAGCTATGTTCAAAACTATCTTAGCCTAGAGAACTTGCAAGAGCTAGAAATACAATGACGTTGAACAACCCCACCGAGACACGCTTTAAGAAATGGCTTCTCCAATACATCCAAGATTAGACGGCTAAGAGTATATTAAACTCTACTTTGACACGGCCATGGAAAATATATTCATCCCTAAAAGCCACGCTGGAGAAATATCCCACAGAAATACAGAGCGCAAGGAAGTATTCGAGGTGTTAGTTAACACCTTCGCTTCGGCGGGAACTTTAGTAGACTGCGAGACTGCCACTTCCCCACACGCTCAAGCTTGCCCAGGCCATGGATATGCCCTAACTAGGCAGCTTACTCAAAACCCGACCTATTACTAAGTGTTGACTTGCCAGATGAAGCTCCAGCTTTGTGGTTTGACAGCGGGAGCTTTCCCAAAATGTACAGGTGACTAACAAGATATCTTGAAGATAGCGGGCGTATGATTCAAAGGGTCTGCCTTGTACTGTACCTAAACCTAATGCTTGTAATATATTTAAGAAATTATTCATTCCGAGACCTTATGAATGCCTGTCTAAATAACGATACCTACGGCTCGTTCTCTGCCCGTAAATAATTCCCTCACCACCTAACTCACCCGAGTTCTTTCACATATGAACGAGAGAACCAAAATGTACTAGGCATTTCCCAACGAGATACCGCTTGATTTATGTGAGAATTGAACAATCCAACATGGAAATTTAAAGATAAGTTTTATGACTAGCCACTATAGCAACGCAGGATATGCACCGCCTGCGCGTCTAATCTAAAAATCATCCCCTAGTAACAGGTCACTAATTCTCAAAGCCACTAATTCTATAGGGAGCTTGGAATAGCTACACATTTATGCAGGACTATTTTGATCACCAGGAGAGAGAGAAGGGAGAAGAGACGAGGAGAAACGGATACAGTAATTGATTAAAAGTCCCTGGGGCCAAGAACGCAGAGTGGTCATCTACAAAGGGCCGGTTTTATATTCTCATCTAGTTAGCATGATCTTAGAGAGGTCTTAAGGTTCTGCTCTTTTAAGAGTTCGGCGTCGTGGGGTCCTTTTTGGGAATAACAACAAGCAATTACCAGCCTCGTCACTTCAAGATATCTGTGCCACCACAAATCAAAACTTTCCAGTTTTTACTCTGATGATGATCCCAAAATTGAAATTAATAGAAGTATTTATGGCTTTGAAATATATTGAGATCTGTAGAAGTTGTATACGTTTGAAGTCAGAAAGGGGAGCTCACGTGATATTTATTGGGCACAGATTCTAGATGAGCTGGTCACCTACCATAGAGATATCGCTTCGTTGAAGAATAGATAGTATATTCTTAATATTCTATAAAAATGATGAGATAATACAAGTAAAAAAAATCCCGCGTCCTCAAGCTGTCGCCACCCGTTGAACTAAAACCCATCTTCGGCCGCTTCACCAACGGTGACCCCCCTCCTCACTCACCTATACAAATAAGTCTCCATGCCAATTCTCATAATCCCACCCCGGCTCCTCTCCCTCTCCCTCTTCCTTGCTCGCCACTACCATATCCTCCCTCGACCCCCCAAAATCCTCTCCGATAAGCCCTCGTCACTCCACTCAAAACCGCCTGTCACAGCAGCTAGATTCCCATGTCGCAATAGCCATCGCTTTATTCCGCAGTCTGCAAGCCTGTCGCGGCTCTAAGCCATGTGTGGAGTGGCAGGATTCAGGACATAGTCAGTGAGGTACCAGAGTTCGATGAGGAGGGTTTCTTCTGCTTCACCTGCTTCTTCTGCTCTAGAGCAGCTTCCGTCAGGAATAGGGCATCTCCCGCCAGATTCTTCTAAATGAGTTGTATTCAGCAGGCGACAAGCCTACATGACTCAGTCGCAGAGTTCCATAGTAGCAACAGTGGTATACGATACTGGGAAGCAGAGAATGTTGCTTTCGATCCAAGGGGGTTTGAACCCAGCTTCTTGGACGCGGGAGTGGGACTCTGTGAGTAAATCAGCAAGAAAAATGGGAGTGCTCCAAAAATAGTGGCTGGCGCCATGACCTGCAGGTTTTCTCAAGACAGGAGCCTCTGCGATTAAGGGACGAGCACCATTGCACCGAGAGTGGTAAGGGGAGAAGAAAAGCCAACTCGAAAGCAATATCCCTATTTAACGACCAACTCCCTCCCCTCCTTCTGCTCTCCCCTGTCCTTCCAAACAGGTAATTTCACAGACTCGTATACTCTAGGGTATGAGTATAGCTTTTTAGTCTGTACCACAGTTTTCCAATATAGCTGATGGAAGCATATCCACTGCTTTACTAGCCAGCTCGTGGCGGGGATGGAAAATACCATAACCACATTACCAGTCCACCGCTGCTCAAAACTGCCTTGAATATCAAACCTAATAAAGAATATGCACTCGAATCCCAATTATTGCAGAGGAGAGATGGAATTAGAGTATCCAGCACCAGTTGACAAGACTTGAATATTCCAATTTGCCTAAAAACTTCAAGGGGTTTAAGTTTGCAGGTTACTTGCATATCCAAGTTGGGGTAGCGCTAGCTCCCGGTTTGACAGCGGGAGCTTGCTCGATAGGTGCAAGTAGGAGCTAGACGGCCCTAATAATCGAAGTTTCCTGGGGAATTAGGTAGGTGAGAACAAATTGCGCTTTGAAAACGGTGATAGAATAGGTACAGTACCTCCGCACTAGAACGAGAATGCTGGGATATTTCTACGTGGTGGTAGTAGAGGCACCTCTCTGATAATCAGGACCCGGAGAACGCACCACTTGGTGGTGGAGAAAAGAGTCGAGGAAGGAGAAGAAGAACAGGATTAAAATGGCACAAGTCACACTAGCATGTAGACGAAATTTATTGGGTCATATATTTATTTAGTTGACTATGTGTTGGAGGGGGAGGATGACATGAAGAAGGGGAAGGGGGTCCAGATCCAGGACCAGGTCCAGAGATGGCGGAGTGAAATCCAGCCAGGGGAGGGCAACTGTCCAGGGTAATGCATGAATGCTTTCAGGTGAGTAGTGAGAGTCGCTGGGGGTATTGGGGAGGGAGGAGTTTTCGGGGAATACGTACTTTGCAACCGTACCCAAACCGAAGACCTGTAAAGTGGAGGGGGGGAAGGGTATGCTGGGGAGGAAGATTCGGGGTTCAAGGTTCGTACGTACCAACATCCAAAGAAAGCAACTAGATCAATCCACCATCCCGCGTCATCTTAATCAAGAACAAGGGTATAGAAAGATATGGAAAAAGCCAGAGACATGAGACCAAGAGAGTAGATGCCTAAGAAGCTTGCTCACTCCCTTTCCGTTCCCCAGACCAGACAAACGAAACCGTATGTAATCCATCAATCTGAGAGGTCGTGACCTTATGTCGTACCGAAACGAATCCACCAAATTCCACGCCAGAGACAGAGATGTCTTGGTTCGTCCGTCTTTCAGGCAATGAAAAAAAAAACTATCTAGTGAGCTGTCCTAACTGCTATGTATGGTATCTTATTTACAGCATTTCCTCGTCCTCATCTTGTGCAACAGTAACCCCTCCGACGTTGTGGTGGAAGTGCTGGTCGAATGATCCGTACTGGTTCTCCATAGCGATCTGCTTCTGCTGGACGAGCTTCTCCCAGTCACCGCTGACGTTGGAAAACTTGTGAATCTCAGCTACACTTTTGTAGACGGGGTCGGTGGCGTGGCTGTAGTTGCCTACTGCTGAGCCATAATGGGAGTAGATGTCCTTGGATGGTTGCATGGATCGCTCGTATTCGCGTTGTGCAAGTGCTTCGTAGCCAGTTTGCATGTATGGTTCTGCAGAGGCGCTTGCCCAACGCCCATCTCCACCTTGAATGGGTGTTAAGGGAGCAGTGGTGCTGGAGTCGCTCATAGTATCGCTGTCCATGCGATCTCCGCCAGCCCGAGATGCACGCTCCTCCATCATTTGTCGTTCGTATCGTAGCCTGGCCATAGCTTCTTCCTGCTGGAAGGTGGTTGCAGGCCAGTTGCCAATATCTTGCGCCAAGGCATGTCCTCCATAGTCGGGTGGGCAGATACGCCAGAGCTCGATGAGTCTCATTTGTTGGGTGGCGTCCGCGGTTCTGAAGAGGTCGATTTGAGAGGGGAAGAGGGAGGAAGAGTCAACTCCATGCCGGGAGAGTATGATCTCCGTAGTGAGTTGGTCTGTCTGCGGGGGCTCTGAGGCAGGTCTGGAGGGATGTTGGGCAGCGAGGTGGTTGGAGTGGTGGTAGTGAGTGCTGACGGAGTAAACAATTGGCTCCTGAGCTGGAGGGGAAGCTGGAGCAAGCTTTTCCTGAGACGGAGGAGGAATGTATGCGGGTCGCTGCTGAAGAGAAAGGTTGCGAGCAAAGAGGCTTGCCAAGTCTTCTTGCATAGCCATGTCGGGCAAGATTTGGGAGGGGTAGATCGTTGGCTATATTACCAAGGTTAGTTTGCTGAACAGATGAAAGGGAGCAGCCTACCTTGCTGCAGATGTAGTCGAGATGTGCAAGAGTTGCTTTGCAAAGAGCCAGTCTGCCTTGAATAGTCCCTTAGGAACCAAAGAAGGTAGAGGCAGTCTGATGAATGGGGAGGAATCCCCAGGGTGAGAAGGTGTGAATGTGCAGGCAAAGCTCGGGAGAGGGAGCAGACTTTGAGGACAAATGCAAGATGATTGCAAGTTTGGCTTTATATTTCACTAAGCTATGGTATGGGTATGTATTGGTATGTACTTGAGGTAAGGTACTGCGCGAGAAACGAAATCGAAGATCCGGATCCTGGAGGAAAGAGCCAGTGGACGAAAGGCTAGGCAACTAGATATTAGAGGTTTAAGGAGAGCAAAAGCACGAAGGAATAAAGGTATTGAAAGTCGGTGGTTGGTAGTTGGTGGTAGTTGGTACTTTGTACAGTATGTTTGTGGTCAGGTATAATTTTCTCTTAGCAAATTATGCCTCGAAGAAATAAATGGTGGTTGGTTCTTGAAGGGCGGCGGAGAGGCGGGTGTTTAAATGGTCTTTGATACTCCGCACCCCTCGCCTCCTCGATCAACAAAGCAATAACAGGGACCAACGAGACAGACGGTGAAGCCACTCATTTGAAACAAAACTGGCCCTTTAGCGTTGCACCATCACGACTCACGCCTCAGAAATCCAATGACCAAACGACACGAGGACATCTGAGCCATATTGGGACTCCAACTCGCATCTTGCTACCTCACCGTCACATCGAGTTAGTACTTGGTACAATAGGGCGGCCGCGAGTTATTTTATGTATCAAAGGGTAAGATTGCCTCAAAGGAACAATAATATCGTGACCTGTACAGTACTCCGTAGTGTGGATCGCGGCATCCCCATATTCTGCAAAACCGCCTATGTTTCGAATCCAAAGGTTCCAAGATCAGGCAGAGCAAGGTCATGGGATTGCGTTTGTTCGATTTCCATTACCATGCCCAACCCATTGTTCCGTGACTTTACCTTGGTACGTACGGAGCGGAGGGGAGGTATATCAGGTGAATTTGGAAATGTTGTGGCCTCAGGCTACACAGTAGGCTTGAGGCAGCAATCAGCCTCGTTTCGACCTACGCAGCAGGCAGCTTGGGACGCGTTGGAAGCAAGCACAACAGAGCTTCTACAACCATCCCGCAATCGACTCCAACCTCCATCGTCAAAGTTTCGCAACTTAAAATCTCTGATAATTCATCATGGTAAGCTTCAAACCCTCTTTTACCTGCGTTGAAGCAATCAAAACAAACATTCAAGCTGACCTCCTTAGACTTCAATAGGAACGGGTTACGATTTGACGAACTCTGTCTTCTCTCCAGATGGACGAAATTTCCAAGTTGAGTATGCGGTGAAGGCAGTGGAGAATGGCGGAACTTCCATTGGTATCCGGTGCAAAGATGGCGTTGTTCTTGCAGTTGAGAAGGTCATCAGCAGCAAGCTATTGAAGCCTGGAGCCAACAAGCGCATTGCAACAATTGATAGACATATGGGTGCCGTACGTATCTCTAGAGCTGTAGATGAGGATGTAGAATAGTATGCTGATATGATCTATAGGTTTCATCAGGTCTCGTACCAGATGGAAGACATTTCGTTTCCCGTGCACGCGATGAAGCATCCGGCTGGCGGAAGGTCTACAAGACTCCCATCACCACCGCAGATCTCGCTAGCAGAATGGGTGGTTACCTCCAGGCCTACACACTCTACTCCTCTGTACGACCATTCGGTATCACGGCGATTGTTGCAGGCTGGGATGCAGAGAACGAGGTTCCGGTCGACGGACAAGTTGGTAGCGGACCCAGCATTGGATCAGGTGGCAAGGTTGAGGGCAAGAAATACGGTGGACCAGGTCTCTACATGATCGAGCCGAGCGGATTGTACTGGGGATACTATGGTGCTGCTACAGGCAAGGGACGTCAAACTGCCAAGGCCGAGCTGGAGAAGTTGGATCTGGCTGCTGGAAAATTAAGTCTCGAGGATGGTGTCAAGGAGGCTGCTAGAATTATCTATGTTTCACATGCCGACAACAAGGATAAAGAGTTCGAGTTGGAGATGACCTGGATCAGCAATCTCGAGGGGCCTACCAAGGGAAGACATCAGGACGTCCCAAAGGATATTCTAGAGGAGGCTGAGAGATTAGCAAAGAAGGCATTGGAGGGAGAGGATGAGGAGGAGGAGACGAAGGATGATGACAAGCCAGCTGAAGATGATAAGATGAAGGAATAGATCCTGCAAGTGCGAAAAACTCTGTATTAACACATCTGGCGCTCTTGATACACAAACTGGCTTTTTGAGGACCGTTGATTGTGATTTCTCTCTTTGCCGTTCAGATGGAGCCACATTGTTTTGGATACGACTGCATACCTACCTTGGGCCGGAATTTTGATCCAGCGCAACCACAACCCAGTCGCCCACAAGCATACCATCTCTACCACATCGGTTTCTCATGGCGCCGTGACCTCTAGAGGTTTTCTGTCTATCTTCGCCTTAATCCCCTCGAAGGCTTCTCCTTACATCCGCCATGAAATCTCAAGTAGCCCTCCCATTCCAGCTCGGTTCATTCTACTTCCAAATTTCTTACTACTGGCATTGCGCCACCCAAAATGAAATTTCTCTACTCCCTCATTTGCATCCCAAATCTCGCCCAAGGCATCTTCTACCCAGGAGCCAAAGCCAAATACAAGGCCTACCGTGCAACAGCCTACACAAACACAACGCGCTGCAGGCTGTACCGCAGACAATATCATCATCCGCAAAGAATGGGAATCTCCACCTCCCGTCCCCATCTCGCTACCTTCGGTCACTGACGTCTCGAACAGGAGGAGCACACTGTCAATGAAAGAAAAGAAGAACTATACCGATACGTTTCTCTGCTTGGAGAGCTTTCCACCCATTACGCCACTACCTGTCGTCCCAGGGGTGAGAAACAGGCTTGGTGACTTGCATCTGGAGCATCTCAACCAAACAGCTTGGGTTTTACTGACTGCACCTCCCCGACTCTCTCCATCTCCCTCGAAATTCCTTTCTCTTTCTATCCCCTTCCCACCACTTATGTTCCCCTCTTCCCAAGCTCCCCTGGCGCAAGAAAGACTTATTTCATCCCCTGGGACCGCTACTTCTCCCCCGTCTTCGAAAACGTCCTGTGTAACGAATGCAACTACACTGGCGCCCAACCTTACTGATTAGGTCTACAGCAGACGGAAACATCACTCTCACCCCTCTCTACCGCCCCGGCTTCATTGGCAGCTACGGTGTTACGGTGTTACGGTGGCACATAATGTGAGTGTGACTTCGTTGCCTACTGATTCAGTTATCACGGGCACAATACCACCCGGAACAGGAGGCAATTGTATCACCAACGGGCTAATTGTTGGTTGGATGTAGCAATGATTCACATATGCCCTTTAAAATCAACAATAATTATTCATAGGTGTGAGTAAAAGCTACGTTGGAAAAGGGTCACGGCGCGAGTATAAATAGATCTGTTTTCCTTCAAAGCTCCATATTCTCTAAACAACAAGTTCCAAACTTAACATTCTTGTGCAATCCCAAGCTATTGTTAAGCTTCTCTCACCAAACGTCGCTGGCTTTACATCATCCCGAGCACACACCCATAATCTCACTCCAAAGTCTCAAACGCCGTTCCAGCTCTCCGATCCCATCCAACCGCGACCATGTGCATCAAGGTGATCACTTTATTCTCCTGTTGGGAGTTCAAAGTCACCAACCCCTGCATTCCCTGCACCAATTCTCAAAAAGTTAACGGGGAATATGTCCACTGTGGCATCCAAACGCCTTCGAAAAATAACCCTGGCTGCATACTTCCCGACCTCATTTTTCCGGAAAAGGAAGAGGATGGAGTCCCATGTGGGGAATGCAGACGCTGCGTTGAGGGTCCTGCGGATACTTCCAAGTTGCGCAGGGTGTACCAAAAGCAAGCGAAAAGCTGGAAAACTGCAGGAAAATCTCATGGATCTCTCCCATGAACGTCAATACATGTTCCTAGAAGCAGTCTAGCTATTTAATCAAACTTTGGAATATTGAGAAGCAGCGTTGAAGCTAAGTAAGCTGGAAGGGAAAGGGGAATGTAATAGGTAAGCGTGAATATACTGGGAACAACTCGAGCTCCTGTCAATTATTCTCGGGAAGCCGAGAGGATTCTTCAAGTACTGCTTGTGGAAACCGTTTCAGATAGTCTCTGTCTCCGCCAAGGCCTTGAAGTTTCCAAGAGCTTTATTGTGAAGATTCCACATGTTTTAACCCTCCGGAAATGCTCAGCGAAGGAATATGAATCATCAGTCTACTGAGATCTCACTGTTTTTGGCTTCAGTCTTGCGAGAGGATGTGATGCAAATTTGACCTTTCCCCAAAAGAACAGAACTCTTCCCTGGGGCTCTTGGGACTCGTAAATATTTTTTCTCTATTATGCTAGGCTCGAGATCCAGCCACCGAGATCATCATAAATAATCCTTCTCTACTCCTTCAGCCCCCAAATCCCCAAAAAGATGTCCAGAACCAGACCCATGTAAAGTTGCATGTAGTTAGAGTACCAAAATGTTGAATCAGACCTAAATGACAAGTATGATTTGGAATATCCAGCCCACCTATCTCCCGGGAGGTGCATTTGGATTAGTGTCTCGTGCCACTGACAATGCCGTGGAATGCCAACTTTGCAAATTTATAAACACCACACGATATCACAAATAAGTGCCTGCCTGCCAGCGAAACATCAACAACGCATTACAACGCACCAAGACGCAGCCTAGTTGATAATGTAAAACGGCAGGAGTGCGCGTGAGTGTGAATACCATGAGAGGAGTCAAGTTCTGCAGTATGAAAGATCCTGATGATTCTGAAATCGGGAAGCGTCGCTATTCACGTTCGATACTAAGAGTCTGCGGATCTTATTCCGGATCTGATAGTAGTGTCTCAGATTTACGAAGTCATCACATTACGCCATGTATAGAGTTTCAGTATAGGACTTCAGCGTCGGCTGGGGTATTTTTCGGGATTCACGGCTCTGACCAAATTTTGAGCACTGCTAAATGCTGCGGTCTCTGGAAAGCTCGATATGGTTTCGAATATGTTGATGGACACTATACTGCATACCTGATCAGATAGCTGAGAGTGTAAACTTATTCTCTTGCCTGCGTCGATTAAGTAAAGTTAAAACTATTCACATCAAAGTAAGGTAGGTCATCGCCTTCATTCCCCAACTGCAAGGCTGGGATGAGGCGAGGGAATGTGTTAGGGATTTCACAGTTCACGGGCATTGCAAATCATAATTATATCGTGAGAATAGCATCACGTTGCTATCGAATCTACCAAAGTGAGTAACTATCTACTAGAAATCGAGCACGGTTCTAATCCCCTCCAGATTCCGCGATAAGCAGACCGACGCCAGAGGTTAGAGCCTAGGCCTTCTTGTCCTCCACTTCTACCTCGACGTGGAAATCATCTAGGTCGACAGGCTGATAAGCATAATTTTCGTGAATAGTCAGCCTAGCAAAGGCGGCAAATTCAAGCAGAAACTCCTTGGGGAACCACTCCGGATGTGCCTGGAAAGCTTTCCATTCGACGTTCCAAAGCATCTTGTGGAGCATGAATCGACGCAGAGGGCTCCCAGATGCCGTGTTCTCCCAAATAAAACCGAGTGCGGGCTTAGCCAGAGAAACAGTAATGGGCTTGCGAATTAGCTCGAGAAAGTCAATGGCGAGGTTTTGAAGGCGTGGGATGAGCAGTCGTTCGGCGAGAACCCAGAGGTGGCAGAGAAGTACTCCCGTTACCTTCTCGGTAATCCCATTATCTTGAAGTTGTTGTTGTTGGATTTGCTGTGTATAGGTCCACTCGAGCAATAGAGAAAAGGCTTTTGGTTCAATGTCGTCCATGGTGTAGGTTTGGGTTGTTCCTTCGATAAAGTTGCTGTTGAAGGCCGCTTTAAAAACTGGTGAATAAAAGCAAGCGAACTCTTTGTGAACGGTGTATTCGGTTTTGCTGGGCCCGATGATAAACTTGACGGTGGTATTCATGCTTAATGCACTGGTGATGTTAGCTTTATGTTAATTGAAAGAGAGTGCCAGGGGAAATGCCTGAAGCCTTGATGCTTGAATGGTTTTGCCTTGGGGACGGGATGTCCAGGCATAGAAGCCATCTTGCTCTGCAGATGTTTGTCAGTGATTACAAAAAACACAATTCCAAGTCTACATACCAGAACTTGGAGTTACTGTGCTATTGTTGTTAATGGAAATAGGAAAGGATCTGGACGGCTTAAATTCAATTATATTCAAAGAACCTCGAATTAAGCGAGCACCAGCCAGCTCTCTCTAGAAGGTGAGGTGAATAGGATAAGCAATCTCGCCCTGCTTCGGGCTACTGGTGTGATCTAGACCTGAACATCGGGATAACATTTCTCTAGCCCGTGGATTGTCAAGTCCGTTTAATATTAGAGCCAAAGATAATATTTAAAGAAAAAATGTTACCTAGTTCAGCATGAGGAATCAAGTGAAAGTAGAAAATCAGCTAGAGAATAAATCTTGTAGCTTTCATTATTTCCCAGGTCCTCTCGAGACTCTCCACTCTTCTTCTATGTCGGAAGGATATTGGGAGTCGCCAGACAAGCAGGAGGTTGCAAAGCAAGCGAATCACTGAGCTTGACTGATCAAGTAAAATGAGAATACCAAGTCCCGACCTGGCTCAAGAATGGTTGGACTTGGTGGGATAGAAGAGTTGCTGATTTGTCCAACAGAAAGAACAGCAGTAGAAACGGAACAGAACATGACGTTTTAGAAAGTCTAGCTTTATAATTCCTTTTCGGGTTCGTTAATCATGTATCATTTAGAAACTGCGTGCTAGTAAAACAGTGCTTCTAATATCTTCGTTCCCGCTTGGGATCCCTGGAGCAAGTTCCACCCAAACGTCCGAAAAATGAGCAATACGAATAGGGAGGGTATCATAGACACAACACGATATATATCCCTCTCCGCCTTTTCTCGTTCCTCCCACACCAACCTTCACATAGTCTTCTCTCTCTCTCACACACAACTTACAATCTAACAGCCCAACCACCATCCCACACCTCCAGCGACACCCAAAACCGTCATCCCAACTCCCATATCTCTCCACCCATTCCCCGCACTCGTAACTCCACTTTCCACCGTGTCCGTCTTTGCTCCTTTCACTTGAGCCTTCACATTATCAATAAAATATTGATTATTCTCTCCTTCGACATTTCCTGGTGGGTAGTATTCGCATACTACGTACCAGCCGGGAGTTTCTATTTCTTTTGGTTAATATTTATGCTTTTCTAACAACCCAAACTTTGGGAGATGGGAGTACATACTATTTTTCCCGGCGCAATTCGCCCTCCCACAACCAATAGAAGTAGTATTCGACCATACGAGTTGAGTAAAATGCCCAGTCGTTTCCGAGAAACCGGGCTTTTTCCAGTCATAACTCTCCCTCTCCAGTCCCCATGCATCCACACTCGCAGACGCATTCGCATACCCCGCTGCCAGATTCTCCCCCGTCGGTCCACCCGAATGCTCAAAGTTACACGCGTTAGCCCAGTTTTGGGCATACGTCGCACTTGTACCATTCCATGTTACGTTCAAGACGTTTTGCTCAGCTCGATAGAAGTTCGTAGCAGCGATCATGTCGTTTTGGAAAGTTGAGTTGTCGAGATAGGAGGGAGAGGTGGCTGCGGGTGCAGAGGCGGAAGAGGTTATTGTGACGACTGCTGTTGAGACTGCTCGGGCTGCTGAGAGGAGGGACAGCAGAAGGGCTGCTGTTAGGGATGGAAACAGCATCCTGGGGGGACAGTTGTTACGGATTTGGTCTGGGGATGGTTGAGAGATATATGCACGAGTGGGGAGTGATGTGTGTCTGCGCTTGTGAATAAGACAAGCGGTTGAATTGAAGGGCGCAGGGTAGGAATGAGGAATGTATAGCACTGCTGGATGTATGTATACGTTTGATGTTATACAGAGGAAAGAGAGTTGACTTACGAAGTAATGCAAGAGAAGAAGATATAAACTTACCTCCCCAGCTACCAACCCCAACCCGCAGCCCTTCCCAACTTCCCATGTTCTTCGTCCCCAAACCTTGAATCACTCATGTCCTTATCCCAGAAGACGCCCTTCCGTCCCATATCAAGGGGCTGTGCACCATTCATCTAATCAACTGATCATACTTCATAAAACCTCAGGTACGAGGTATGCGGCTGGCAAGGGACGTTTCCTGCTTGTTTCTTGATTTCTCGAAGCTCGAGCGATGGTTGGATGTCCGTTGTGCATCTCGTTGGTGCGGGATGACGTATGATTCGCATTGTACAGTACGTACTGGTGGTACATAGATGCATGCTTACCTAATCACGCAGCCTGCAAATAAAAGTGGCAGGGGTGTATTTATTGCCGCCTTGCCAATGCCTACAAACTTGACCAAGAGCAAGACGAGAGGAAAACTAGATGGTTAGACTTGAGATGAATACACACAACACAACACGTACATAGTCAACGTAATATATATGGATATGAGGGGAGTAATACATTGCTCTATATGGTATATATAGATAAAGATATTCAACTACGCAGCGCCCCCTCTCGCAAGTAGGTATCTCATTTGGTCTCGTGACTCTCGTCGTACAAAGTGAATCCATCTTTCAATTCAATCAACCCGTTTCACGCCATCTTCCGTGCATTTACGTTCCCAAATCCCAGTGAATTCTTTCAAGTCTAAAGAACGTGATCCATCAAGTCCACGCCATGCCCTCATGTATCACTAGCGCTTTGCTTCGCTGTCATTTCCCATAAGAACGCCTTGCTATGTATGCTGCCAATTCAGGTTCCTCGTTTGTTTCAAGAGGGCGAGATCAGGAAACTAGTCCGAGCCAAGAAGAGAATAAATAGATGAAATCCCCGCAGTGAAGGAGCCAGCGAACGTTGGAAGGCCAGCTATAGATCGTTGCTGGTCTTAATGTGAGGTAAAAATTCACCATTGTGCGAGTCTTTGGAGGACTGATAGAACGCCTGCTCTTATTAGACACGCTCGAGAGGTGGGAGAGAGGGAGGAGACATACCAGTAACTCCCTGAGTGAGTGTATACCCCGCCTCAGTATTGCGACTCCCCAAACTGACGGTCGTCACATTCTCCACGTGCTTATCTTGACCAAGCTCATTTGCCCAGCGGAAGATAACCTCGTCATCCCGGCCATCACCCACAACCATGAGGAAATCAACAGGTGACTCATTGGTAGCGTTCGCAGCCATATCTTGTTTGAGGTCCTCGAAGATTTCCATAGCGGCGGTACCCTTAGACCAGTCGATTGGTTCGACGACCACGGCACCTAGGACAATTAGTATCGATCCACAGGGGTAGGCAGTGTTTACAAACCTTCGATAGGAATAGCTCGGACTCGCTGCTCCTCGCATGCATCGTTGATGTGACTGGCACAATCGCCAGCTTGACGACTAGCACTCTCTTGGTCCTCGCAGCTCTTATAGTGGAAGATCAGACTACAGTGTCTGGATTCAACCCAAGACCCAGGCGTGCGCTCGTGGTAGTATTGCATGATACCCTCGACTGACTCCTTCCAAGCGCGCATCTTTTCGGGATCAGCCATCTCACGCCAATGGCTGGAAGCAAAGTCCTTGAGATAGCAGCCGTTTTCAGCAATGAGCCCGAGGTTTGGGACACGCTTGAAAAGACGGTCGAGCTCTTCGGGTTGGCGACCGGACATCACGTAGACAGTGTTACGCTCATCCACAAGGAGGTCATTCAGGACGTCAAGGGTACGCTGTTCTAATAAGTATGTGGGGTGCTGGGGTTGGGTATATATAATTTTACTTACTTGAGGACTGGTCAAAATGATGTCCGTGGGAGACCCATAGGAAGCAAGGGTTCCCTCATAGTCCAAGATGAACAGTCTTCTGGATGACTTCTCATACTTCTGTCCAAGGATATTGATAGACAATCGGGGGACAGAAGTGGTGTCACGTCGATGTTGCTCATCATATACCTTGTCGAGTCTGGCGAGGAAGGCCTCAAACCAATGAGCAGCAGTGTGGTGCATGACTGCCTTGTATAGATTATCCCACCGATGCTTCTTCTCTTCATCACCCATCTCCAGAGCAGACTTGATGGCTTCAGCGCACTGGCGGTAATCCCAAGGGTTGACTGAAAGCTCGTTTCGACCAAAGACAGATGCGCTACCAGTAAATTCACTGAGGATGAGTGAGCCATACTTGTTGTGACCCGTGAACTTGCCGTCCTGACAGAAGAGGTATTCGTGACAAGTCAAGTTCATCCCCTCGCGTTGACTAGCAATCATCAACGCATCAGCAACGGTAAGCAAGGCCAAGTACTGCGGATAGCTGATATCCTGCTTGAGATACACCAGAGGTTGGTAAGCCAAATTGGCCCACGAAGAGTTGACTCGAGTGACAATATCGGATACAGTAGCATCAAGCTCAGCCTGCTCTGTAGTCGAAGTAGCAACTTGGATCATAACAACGTGATCTCTCCATTCGGGGTACTTGTTCAAGAACAGCTCATATGCCAGGAGCTTTTGTCGAACACCTCGGACGTGATCAAGCTTATCTCTAGCCACAATCAACTTCTTACCACGATATCTCTCTTGCATAGTATTCATCCATTCGGCAACATGGGGATCCAAACGGTTCGTCTCTAAGGCGACTGGGTCGATACCAATGGCGAGATCGATAACATCAACAAAACGGTCCTCAAGTTGGACGCCGTCAGTCGTAGCCTCTACACAAAGTAGCCTGCTGCAGGTCTGCAAGAAATGACGGGCATACTCATGGATCTGGAATCCAATGAGATTGGCCCCAAGCATACCCTCCAAAAGATCCTTTCGGACGGCCAAGCATCGGAAGACCTCAGATGAGGGGAAGGCCACATGAAGGAAGAACCCAATCTTAGCATCCGGAAGCTTTGCTCGTACCATGGCTGGAACCAAGAGCAAATGGTAGTCATGAACCCAAATGACATCTCCACGCTTCCAGTTCTTCACAATCTTGTCCGCAAAAGCTTGGTTGACTTTGACGTAGTAGACCCAGGAATGATCCTCATATGCCTTGCTCTTTGGGTTATCCGGAATCTGATAGTGAAAGACGGGCCACAGGATCTGCTTGCAATAATGAGTATAGTGCCCGTCAAAATCGCTATCCTTGCAAAACACTGTCAAAGAATCGTATTCCGTTGCCAATCTGTCCTCGATATCCTGTTTCTGCTGGGTGCCCTCAAGAGCATCAGTCGGCATACCCAATGTCCCAACCCAGATCTTGTCATGCAATCCATTTCTCACAGCAGCTTGGACAGCATTTCTCAGTCCGCCGTTTCCTTGGTCTGCGGGAACGACTGTCCAGTCGGCATGGGCAAACACTCGATCATGACTGTCACTTCGTCCGGCAAGCTGGGGCTGACGAATACCTGCTCTCCCGAGAGACTTAGCCTTGGCTACAGTCTTCTTAAACAAGAGATCTGCAGGCGGGGGAGAACTAGCTCTTGATCGGGGCTGAGTAAAGATCTTACTGCCGGACGCCCATGCTGGAGAGTGTGGATCGCTGGGAGCGATTGTGGACCGTGGACCCTCCTGCTTTGGGAAATGGCCGCGCAACTCGGGGTTCTCGTTCTGGGCGAAGAATTCGTCATGGTCGATGTCTGCAGTTGGGGTCTGCGGGGGAGTGAGGTCGGTTCGTGGGGAGAAGAGACTGGGAGCGGCACTGTTGCTGGTGTTGATTCTCGTAGGAACTCGGGAAGCAGGCTTGGGACGGGAGCGTTGGTTGGACCTCGAGCCGGTCCTGGTGGGGGAGGCGGTAGGGAGAGTAAAGTTGATTGTATTCGGGAGAAAGCTATGTACCAGCTTGCGTTAGCTATCTGTTACACGAATTGTGTTGGGTACGATGAGGGGTTGTGCGACTTTGGGCACTGCCCAAAAAATGGAACTTTTGGGATTTGGAAGCTGTCGCAAGCTCCAACACCTGTTGCAGGCTCTGGTCACATGCATTTCAGAATTCGGAGCTTGGATAGCACTCATTAAGCTCTAGATAGTGCTTTTCACAAAGATCTGCTCGGCAGGGGCTTGCAGAGAGCTTTACTTACAGTGATACCACGAAGACCGTCATCGTAAAAGTTTGTAAGGTTTGATGCCAGCAGCTCGCAGAGCAGAGAGAACGAAATCAGAATTGGTGATGAAGATTCCAAATTGCGCAATCATGAAGCTGTGCAGGTGAAAAGAAGAGGAGAAGAAGGGTGAGTTGAGAAACGAAGAACAGGTGGTTGGTAGAAAGCGGGGTGGGCTGTTTTCTGGCTGAGTCTTGGTGAGGGTATCTGTCTGGGTTGGCGACAACGACGTCAGTGTCGTTCCTCAGGACTTTGAAGGCCGAACAAGAGCGGGGATATGAGGTAACAACACCAAGTTGTTACTCACGGGGATGTTCTTGGATATTATTCTGAGCACAAAGTGTGGGAGATTCGGATTGCGATCCCGTATCTCTAGATCTCTTTCCGATCTGGAGTCCTTGAGGGCGGGTTAGGGTCGAAGTTCAGATGAAGAAGCTGCTACAGTACAACACAAGGCCAGCTGGCGTATGGCGATGGGGAATTACAAGTACTGGCTGGTATGGCAATAGCAATGGCAAAGATAACGACCGAGATTGCTGGAGATTGCTGGTGGGTTACATGTGCTGGTCATCTGTCGTGCTCATTCAATAATCGATGTTAGGATTTCCCTGGATGGATTGAAGTGAGGTAACAGCAAATAGTTGTCGTATCTTGTAGAGAATTTTCTGCTTCCCATATGTACGTCAGGCACCATGCATGCAGGTGATGGGTGGTGGGAGCATTGGTTCTGTTGGCCGAAACTGGGGATTTGCGGCAGCCAGAACTGGATGACCGTGGCCAGGATGCGATGGATGCGATGGATGCGATGCAAGTTTCCAGACTGGATCAAGGCGCATGCATGGCCCGCGGCAGAATTGTAGATTTGCTGATTTGCTGATTTGCAAAGCAGGATTGTAGACGAAAGGACATCTGGGTACGAAGGTAGTTTTCAAGGCTTATTAAGCAGTTTGTTAGAAAGTGTAGAAGACAAGGAATGTAGTGCTACATCCAAAGCCAAGCTTGTGACAACATCACAGTACTGTATCTTAGCAAGCAAAGCCCTGCACCTGTCCAATAGCCCCAGCACCTTTGAAAATTGAAAAATACGAATACCGAATTACCGTATCACCATATCAAGGTTCGATTATTCACCTCTTCACCTCATCTAGACTGTGCAAGAGACAGAACCACTTGAATGAAGCCTGAGGAGGCGACATGGAAACCCGTGCCCAACCACTTGTGTTGCGAGAAGAGCCAAGAGACAACCGAATAAGCTTCCTATTTCGCTGCCCAACGTCTGTTTTTGCTTTGCGCTGCATATATCCCTCAACTATCCATCTAAGTGAGCGAATTATTACTTCGTTTTCCCGCAAACTTTTCGCCAAGTACAGGAGGACGTGTCGTGGTATTCTTCGGCCTCTTCCCCATAGAGCCAGCCCTGAGACCGGCCTCTCCAGCCACACTTCAAGTTCTACTGTACCACGATTGCAGGAAAGCGGTTCTCCAGAGGTACGGTAGCATTTGGGCTTCCCTCCGCCCCCAGCGAACAGCATCAAACCTCAAAGGTCTCAGATCCCGCCCGGACCCAGTGAGATGAAGCGCCCTTGCGCGTGTAGACATGTGTTGAGATGACTGGCCCTTCGTGCCCTTCCCATCTCCGACTCTCCCTCCACCTCGTCATCACAGGCACCAAGGAAAGAACTCGACCGCAGCCAGGCTTTGAGCCGATTGTTTCCGACTCTTGATTGCTGACGACGGATAGGCGGGTGTCGTGCATCTCGAGTTGCGCCGTGCATTCTACACCAGGTGTGCCTCCTTTCTCTCCGGATGAACTCTGAGAGATAACGATCGTGAACCGTCAGGAGTTGCTGGTAGGACGTTGCTGTCTGGCCACAATACCTCCTTAACCCTCCCCCCTCCCCCCCCCAGAATAGATATGTACTGTATCACATCTCATATTCTCCCAGAGATTTATTCCCGGCCCACTCCAGCACCTCATTTGCAGTACTCTTCGTCATGTGTTGCAGCAGGATCTTTCCTCTGCCAGGAGCTGCTGAGCTGTTGAGTTGCTGTACCACCCCTAAATTCATGCCATTTCCAGCTTTCGCATAATAGCCTGCAAGCGAGCCCAGAAAAGGGGGCCGGACCAGGAGTGAAGAAAAGGAAGGAGACCTCCTAACGCGGTGCAACCTGATCTGGAATCACGCGAACGCTCTTGCGTGATCGTGGCATGACTGGGTTTGCTACACTAGCATACGCTGTACACTTCGTACAGACATCTCCGTCTCCTCACATCTTACTGACGAAGGCACACCCTCTGATAGCATCTGAGGCAAGTGAGAATGAAAGTGCCGAGGGATGTCTCCAACTTCACCGCGCTGTGGGGAGGCTGTGTTGTTGTGGGATGATGGAGCTGGAAAGGGGCGGCTGCGAAAAGCTGGATACGGCTACCGCCCCGTGTTCTCTAGACTGAGGGTGGTCTTGGGCAGCGAGAAATGAAATGATAGTGAGGCTATTTAGGGGTGAGTGCGGATGCTAACGGGTAAGGCGGAATCTGGGCTTCCATGTAATTTTCGTTTGTGTTACTGGTGAGTGGTTAATAGTGGTTGTTAAGCTGCATTGTGGGGTAGTTGGCGAGGTCCTGAAGATATGGTGCGGTGCAGTCCAGTACCTTATCTTCATCACATGATTTTGCTTTTCTCTTCTCCAGGCTCCAGGGGCTTTTCTTTGATCCGAGTCATTGCCGTAGGCGCAAAGCTGGTCCTAGGTTTGGCGTGGCTTATCTTTTAGCATATCTAGTGAAGAAAGTCAATTGACATCCCTCGTCGGTTAGCTTGGGTGCGAAATTCTGTATTTTGGCAAACTATTGAGCGCAGCTAGGGGTATCATTGAGTCTCAAGCAACCCCTCACGTAAGCAAATAAGAGATCAAAATGCAAGTGCAACAATGTCAGATCCTATACTCAAACCTCATCATCCCTCTTCTCCATCGAACTGATCAATTCGAGTCCTTCCTCTAGCTTGTCGCGTTTGAAGTCGTTCCGTCCTTTCAGCACGGCAATGAACTCCTCTAGAATGTCGATGTCACAGTCTTCCTCTAGAATAACCTTTAAGGTTCTCTTCCGCCCTCGGATCTCGATAGCTTCCCCAGTTGAATGTGCAGCTTGGTCGTTGGTCTCCGTCATAGTCTTCTTGTGCTTACTCTGCTCAGACAAGACGTGTCGTTCCATGAAATTTAAAGCCATATCAAGATCACACTCTCCATCTCTCAGATAGCGGAAGACAGCTTGCTCTGGAAGCTGGGTAAGTGCCCGACCACTAATCTCCTTTCCAGATTGATTATGAGAGTGTCCAGAACGGATGAGTTTGACAAGTTTGAGCAGTCTGCTTCCAGTCAACTCATCACTCAAATCAGACTCAAGATCCGCATCTCCATAAGAGGGGAGTGTTTCCATCGACTGGATGACTCCTTGGTCGATCAAATTTTGCATCCGAGCTCTAATGATGGCATATTGAGAGATCAACGTCGGCGGTTCAACACAGCGCTTGAGCCCACATCGATCAACGAATGCCGAGTCCAGAGAATCAAATACGTTCGAAGTGCAGAGATAGATGAGGTTTTTATATCGTCTTGTTCTGTCAAGACCCGTAAGGAGAGCATTGGTGGCACGCAAAGAGTCCTGACACTCGCCGTCCTTGAGTGAGGTTTCTCTACAGTTTGCGATACTTTCAACTTCGTCGATAAGGACGCAGATGAAGCCTTCAGAATCCTCCTCACACATACATGCAATCTTAGTGAAGATCTTTTCGACTTGCTTGGCGCTTTCGCTATAGTACTTCGAAAGCAACGAGGCAGTCTTGATCTGGACCAGCCTAGTCTGCTTGTACTTTTTGTTGAGGCGAATTGATATCTTCTGAGCAAGTCCTTGGCATAGGGAGGTTTTCCCAGTGCCTGGAGGGCCGTACAGAAGGATCAAGGGGTTTATGTCTCTTCGTCTACCTGGTACTTGGCAGAATCGAACTGCAATATCAGAGAATGTTATTCTAGTTGGACAGATTACCTACGAATGTTTGTCATCATCCAAATCATGTCTCCTTTGATGTCATCCTCGAAAATGAGTCTGGTGTTATGTTAGCAGTTTACAAATCTGTGTGTCTAGCAAACTTACTCATCCCAGTGACTTGCAAAAGATTTATGTGGCATCGGCGTGATATTGGCTTGAGGCATCTCGTCGCCGTCGTCCTCTGCCTCACTTGGAGTGCTGTAAAGAGCGTAAACAGAAACTCTGGTTCTTACACTCTCGGAACAGAAGCAAGTCTCCGTAGTCTCTGGGCCTTGGTACTCCACAACTCGCAATGAATGCAACACACCCTTGGCATTCTTGTAATATGGTCCAAGCTTGGTGATAGCGTCTGTTGAGCCATCAGAATCCAGGCTCAGCAATTGCTGTTTCGTGATGGTTTGAAGGCAGACTCACTGTTTTCGTCTGCCATGATATCCTCCAATAAGTCATAAGTAAATTTGCTAGAAGACAATTGCTTCTCCAAGTCTTTCCGGATCTATTGATGTTCAGTATAAAACTCAAGTTGTGAGAAGAAGAAAACTCGAATACATTTGCAGCTGCGATCTCTAAATCGAATCCCGGCGCGTTCATGACTTCATTTCGAAGCCGGGCTTCAACGAAAATGATTCCCGGTCGAGATATCTCATCTCTTGTAGGAAGCACCACGTAGTCACCACCCAATTCTGCAGTTCTTGCTTCATCGTCCTCCATTTCCAGAGTAGTTGAAGAAGTTCGTGATATTGATACTTCTTCGAGGTGAGGTTGTAGTTGCAGCAGAAAATGTAGACGTAGATGGAGAGATTTAAAGGGTGTGTCGAGAGAATTGGCGTTCCGGCCCTGCAGTAAAAGCGGGGCTTCGCTTGACTCCCGCATCATCGTGCAATTCAGCTTGTTGATTGCAAAATCATCTTCAATCTTTGACTCCATGAATGCCCTCATTTTACCAAGCAGTCAAACATTATGAACGCCTTGGCAAAGGAGTGCCCGAGGCACGACAGCGATGCAGCCGATCCTAGGAATGGATCTCAGACCCAAATCCCGGTGCAGCTTGTTCTTTCTCTCGCCCTTGGTGTATCTGCTTTCCTCGGTTTTTGTGTAAGTCTTGGAGCCATCACCGGCCTACCCCTCTACTCCACGAGCCGTCAGATTTACTGACGGGAACAGTTTCTGAGGCCAAGATGGAAAGGGTTATATGCTGCCCGGAAAAGGCAAATCGACGCTGCAACTGTGCTGCCCGAGCTTCCGGATACCTTCTTTGGGTGGATGCCTGTGCTATACCAAGTCACCCAACAAGAGGTCCTGGACTCTGCAGGACTTGATGCATATGTTGTATGTCTACTTGTGGCTGAAGACCTCCGAGTATACTCTGACTATTCTCTAGTTCCTAGCATTCTTCAGAATGTCGATAAAGCTCTTCGGCTCGATATTCCTCATCACTTGCGCAATACTCGCCCCTATCAATACTCACTTCGATACCTCGAAGGATCTGGAAGACCCACGTCATCCGTCAATATACATGCTGGCAAGCAACGGTTGGAGGCCTATTACGGACTTCAGAGCAACAGAGGGGGACGGCAAAGGCTATCTTCCAGCAACTAGTTACCTGTGGGCCTATCTAGTCTTTACCTACCTCTTTACTGGCATGGCTATCTTCTTTATGACCAAAGAAACGAAAGAAATCATTAAGATCAGACAAGACTATCTTGGGAGCCAATCCACGATAACAGACCGAACCATCAAACTATCTGGCATTCCTTCTGAGCTAAGGTCCGAAACAAAGCTTAAAGAGCATTTGGAAAAGCTCGAGATCGGAAAGGTCGACAGCATTACGCTATGCCGTAATTGGAAGCCTCTTGATAAGTTGTTGGATCGCAGAGCTCTTACTCTTCGAAAGTTAGAGGAGGCTTGGACTTTGCATCTAGGTTGCAGCGAGACTAGCGCTATCAAACCTCCCCCAGAGCCAGAGCAAGTAACACATGGCGATGACGAGGAAGAACAACGACGGGAGGATGAAACTTTGCTTGGAAGTAGTCATGTCACTGCCTACGAAAACCCCCGTCCGATGACTCGAATTTGGTATGGCTTTTCTGGGCTCCAGAGTAGAAAAGTCGATGCGATTGATCACTATCAGGAGCAGCTTCGCAAAATGGACGAGAAGGTACTTGCCGCAAGAAAAAAAGAATATGAACCAACTGCTTTGGCATTTGTTACCATGGATTCTATTCCAGCATGTCAAATGGCCGTGCAGGCATTGCTAGATCCTTCACCTGGACAGCTTTTGGCAAAATTGGCTCCAGCCCCTTCAGACATCGTCTGGCCAAATACATACTTGCCCCGTACTCATCGGATGGTTCGCTCATGGGTGATCACCATATTTATCCTTATCCTCACTCTCTTCTGGCTTGTCCCAGTCGGTATTCTCGCTGGACTATTGGATCTCTGCTCTATTAGACAAGTCTGGCCAGGGCTTGCCGACTTGCTGGAAAGTCACGATATTGTGAAGTCACTGGTACAGACTGGTCTTCCCACCCTTGTTGTATCATTGCTCAACATCGCCGTACCTTTCTTGTACGATTACCTGGCGAATATTCAGGGAATGATTTCCCAGGGTGATGTTGAGCTGTCTGTGATATCGAAGAATTTTTTTTTCACGTTCTTCAACGTGTTCTTGGTTTTCACGGCATTTGGTACAGCGACCACGTTCTGGTCTACGTTACAGGATTCGTGGGACTCGTTAAAAGATACCACCAGACTCGCGTATCAACTTGCTGGCTCGGTACAACTCCTCGGAGTCTTCTATACCAATTTCATCCTTCTTCAAGGCGTCGGCCTCTTGCCATTCAGGTTACTGGAATTTGGCAGTGTGGCACTATATCCGATTATGCTTTTGGGTGCCAAGACGCCACGAGACTATACTGAATTAGTCCAGCCTCCAGTCTTCAAGTATGGATTCTACCTGCCCTCCGCCATTCTCATCTATGTACTTTGCATAGTATACAGCATTCTTCCACGGGGATACATGGTGCTTGGCTTTGGACTTATCTATTTCGTCTTTGGGTACTACACCTACAAATACCAACTTCTTTACGCCATGGACCATCCCCAGCATGCAACAGGAGGAGCCTGGCCTATGACCTGTTACCGGATCATGCTGGGCCTGGGAGTGTTCCAACTTGTGATGGCGGGGATCATTGCTTTGAAGAACGCGTTCACCGCTGCTGCTTTAGTTGTGCCCTTGATTCCGATCACGATATGGTATAGCTATTACTTTGGACGTACCTACGAACCGCTGATGAAGTTTATTGCTCTAAGATCAATCCGCCGAGAAAGTAATGCGGACATGTATGTTCCACCAGAGTACATGAATCGCCGCCCCGGTATTCGGGGAAGACGGGAAAGCACCACAATTGATGAACATCGAGAGGAGGGAATGACATTTGCCAACCCAAGTCTCACAGCACCGTAAGTCGTGTCCTGCTCTTATTCCCCTGGAAATTCACTCACTTGCCCTAGGCTGGAGAAGCTATGGATCAATAAACGCTCAGTTATGAATGGTGATGAACGCGTCTCCGAAGCCGAATTGGAGCGGGGAGAGAGTGCAGCCAGCTCCATGAGCTTAGGTGATACGCACATTTGGAGAGACAACGGTGACACGATTGTATAAATCTAATCATACTAACGGATACGAAATTCCCGGCGTCAGGGAGGTGGGAATTGTTTTGCATAGCGGCGCATCACAGTCGCACTTTCCTCCAGAAATTGTTATTCATACTTTTTGTAATACCTGATATACCCAGTAACCCCTTCTTCAATTAAATAATCATATATTTCCTTCCTCACTATTTTCATTTCAGATTACATCCGGTTTTCTTCTCTAACTATAGTCTTTCTATCCTATCTTACTCCTTGCCTTGGCCAGTTTACTCAGCTGCGGGCTTTCTTGTTCTTGTCCTCGATTTCAATCCTATTTAGCTATTCATCCATTCTTCCTCGGGAATTCCAGTCCAATGGCTTCGGGATGACAGTTCTTTTGTATCACTCAACACTTATCAGTGGCATCGCCTCCTCGCATGGGGCCACTGACACGACGTCTTCCCAAATATTCCTATCGCGGGGCGTTGCGGGCGCAGAATCCCAATCTGCCCCATCTCCCCAGTGTACATCTACAACATTGGTTACTTCTATCCTCGAGTCTGAGGATACGCACCTCATGACTCTCGGTGATGCTGCTGCATATACGGTTTTGACATGTCTAGACGGAGAGCCCGTCTCACCGGACCACGATACAACTGGTAAGTAGTCTCCAGCTCCACCAAAAGCAGACAGCTGGTTGAATGAGTCCAATCAGGAAAACCGTCAACGGAAATGTCAGTTTCGACTTCAGAGCAGCTTGGTTTTATTCCACCTGGAGTCACCAGAGGTTCCACCAAAACCTCGATCGATATCAGCGATCTAACAACGGCTTTCAAGCGCTTATCCATCCAGGACCCCGAGGAAGATTGCCCTGCCGTTGTTAGACATGACGAATTCACCAAGTTTGTTGATAAAGGCAAAGAGAAAGAGGTGGAGCGTGGCAGAACATTGGAAAGAGGACCAAGATATCCAAACCCTCTTGCCGCAGCTGAATCGAGAGGCCATATGAGCGATGCGACTATTCTCGTTGATATACGACCTATGAAGCCTCGGGCTTTCAGTCGCGCCAGCACCTTTGGGAAGAGAGGGTTGAGCCGCAGCAGTACATTCTTTGACGACCCAAGCGATCCATGTGCTATATTAGATGATAGCTTACTGGAGCCATGCCCACACATGCCGATATGTAGCTCATTCTCGGAAGTTCTTAAAGCTTCTGGAGCCTCATCTGCAGGAAACGCTCTTTTCCCCAACAGCAGCCCTGCTTCCTTTGAAGTTTCAATGTCGCCATTAACAGGGCCAAATCAGGAGGCCATAAGACTTGTCGACGGCTGGAAGCCTCTCAGACAAGCCCTCAATCATCCCCCAGAAAGTCCTCCAGAGCTACACTCGAAGACCATTCGACTTGAACCGCCACCCATCAATTCTACTGCCTCATCATCTTCAACGCAACAAAGCGCCTCTGCTTGTCATACAATAAGTTGCTCATCCCACTCTTCACTCTTGCCAACCGAAATAATACAGGAGATTCTGTACAACCTTTCGCCTTCGGATTTTCATTCCGCTAGACACGTTTGTCGATCATGGTTCATCAGTAGTATTGACGAATCGCTTCTGCGAACCATGTTAAGCAGAGGCGGTTTTTCAAGTATCCAAGCTCCTACGCAGCCAAGAACGGCCCATCACGCCGTGAACTGGGGAAAACACTTGTGGCATATGAGTCAGAGAATTGCTCGAGAATGTTCGCTAGGCCCAGATTGGATGGGATACGGATTCGCGGGTGAGAGAAGAGAACATTCAACCGGCCGGAGATCTGCATTTGTTCATAAGTCTACTGTCGATTTCACAGATTCTGCTGTTCAATACGAAGTGTCTGGTGTTGGTGGGCCTGTTTTTACCGTCAGCAGCTGTGGGAAATTCTTAATGGTAGCGAATGGTTGTTTGGTCTATATTTATGAACTCAATCGTTCTCATCGCACCACTTCAGACCAACCTGGAGTCTCTCCTGGCTCTTTGCAGCCGATTACTAGCATAATATGCCCCCGCCGTGTGCTTAACTGCTCTATGGATACTTCTTCGCACAGGCATGCGATTGCCATTCTCATGGATGGTCGAATGGGTCTTGTCTGCGATATCAGCGCCCTCGATGCGGCGCCAGGACCAGCTCGTAGGTGGTCCGAGAAACAAGTCCTCGGTTCCGAGGGGCATCAGCAACCTCGAAGGCTCTCCGAAGAAGTCAACGATACCGGGAAACTCAGAGGAGCGTCATTTCTAGACAGAGTATCTCTCAACAGCTCTGCTGCGAAACCCTCCTCGTCTAATCAAGCTCGGGAGTTGCCCTTTGTATTTCCTGGCATTGCGACTACTGGAATGTCGTTCATGGGTGTTAATGAGTCGGTCTGGCAGGATGTATTTAAGGGTGATATTCCCGAATCAACACATTCTGCGGGACCAAGCTCCAGACATGGATCTCCCCCTCGCGCCCAAGATATAGGGCCTGATGGATGTATCCAAAACCTCAGCTCGTCGAAATCTGATTGGGAACAGAAAAACTCTATGCCTATCGAGACTGGGCCACGCTCACTCTACAGGAACTTGTGCTCCGATGATGATCCTCCCCGCTCGGTAGCCATCTGTCCCCAGAGGCGCTGTGTTGCATATGGCTGCTCTTCTGGAATTGAACTTCACTGGGTTGACGCACTTACCGGACAAGATCTAAATAGATGGTTTCCACTTACCGCACCTAGTGATTTTCTCTTCTTCTTGCCACCCAGAAAGAGCATTGATTCCGCAAAGAAATTGAGGTTGATTAGCAGCGCCGCCAGACCAAGCGAAAGAGCTGCCATGGCTAACAGGGCTTTTGGGGGCCGGACACGGAGCAGCCCTTTCTGGGAGAGACTCCCCCTGGAACCAGACCATTTAGATAATGTGCCTGACACGGGACAAGCTGGTTATAATGTGATGGCAAGACTGAGGTACAATGCGCGAAGTAGCGTGAATGTGCGAATGGACTCCTCCGATCATTATCGAGCGGTCCCGCTAAGTGATGGCTTCCATATATTGTTTACGGATCCGTCAACAAACCTGCTCTGCCTTGGAAGCGATGCACCGGTTGGTGGACCTACCAAATTATTGCGCAAAACTTGGTTCGAAGGCCCGCGAAATAGGAGCAATCCCGTTGTCTATGCTGGTGGCTCAGATTTGAGCCTTGGCGTGAAGATTGTAGCGGCATATGGTAATGGGGTCGAGCAGAGCATTTGGCTGTTCTCTGTGCCACCAGATGTTTTTGCTTCTAATATGGCTAGTCAATCACCACCAGCCGCTTCTTCATATCTGAAATCCGTATCAACTACCTATAAGTCAGGTACGGACTGGATCAGTTGGTGGCCGGATGGTGGAATGCGAGAATGGGTGAATCACAAGCAAGATCCTGTTCCCGGTATTCTCCCAAGAGGTGTTTGGCCAGTCAAGATCCGAGGTCAACAGATTGGAACTTGTCGAAATTTGGTTGATCTCGCGGTGGACTCCGGGCCTGAGATGGTTGTATGGGCGTTCAACAGTGCCGGCGTCGCAACGGTTTGGAAGATTGACGATGGGACAGATGGAGCTCCTATTCAGCTCTGCGTTGCGAGAGATGGGACCGTTCGAGAGATTGACGGAGAGGGTGATCTTGAGATGAGTGATGCTCAATCATATTCCCCAGAGATCCTGAGATCCTTTACTCCGCATACCCCAGACTCGTTTGATGGCAGCAGCTCCTTCTCTATTCCCACAGACCGTTCCATCAGACCCGAAAAACGCCGCCGGATTGAGAGGAGCCAGCATTGGACTAATCGTGACTTTGACGGTGATCCACTCGTGACGGATTGTTTTACAGACCAAAGGGTTGGAGGTCGTGGCTGGAGATTGTTTGAAGGCATTGTCACAGAGCGTCAAACTTGGTACGAAAGAGAACACTGGTTTCAGCAGAATTATGGAGGACGAGTGAGTGGTTTGGTAGAGGAAGTGACCGGACTTGCGAGACTTGATATTGAGATTCATTAGATCCTGAAGATTGGCAGTGGCAAATGCAAGAAGAAGGACGAGGAATAGGTTCCTAAGCAGACAGATTGAAATGATTATTCCTAATTTCCTAAAGACTGTACAAAAGACACGCCACACTCACTTTACTTGTCTTGTGTCCAACATGCGCACTTCATCCCAACTCCCAAGCTTCCAAACGCTAGTCGAAAAATTACCCTCGTACTGTACACCGCCTCTGCTGCCCAACTCCCGGCATATCAACAGCGGGCTGACTAACTGCGTACTTCATAAGTTCCGCCCCTATCCCCATTTCGCCTAAGCCCCTTTCCATGACAGGCGTCCTCAACCTCGGTTCTGCCGTCTGCCGCTAATCTTACTGTGCAGAGAAGTCGCCAAAACCAGATTTCCATCCTGACCTGTGCCGCACCAGTACCCCTGAACCATGACCCTGTGGCGAGCAACCACAGCCTTGATTTTGGAACCCGCCGACAGCAAGATGATCACTAGAGCTGGGGAACCCTGGGAGAAGTGAGTGCGATGACGATGTTTTGGGGGGGACGAGTCGGGGTCCTTGGGCCATTTGAGCAGGAGTGGGACTCAGGTGCCCAACCATGGGCAAAGCAAATGGCTAATATTTGCAGGTTTATGATACAAAGGTTGTGATAAGGTGTGAGGCGTGCGAGTGAGTGGTGGGGAGGAGGGCGTATAAAGACAAGTGTCTCTTCTTTGGTTGTGGTTGGGTTGTACTGTACAGTACTGTACATCGTTGGACTGCATATTTTTGCATTGATGATCGCTATTGGAGAATCCGAAATTGAAGATCGCAACGTCTATTTGTTTCTTGATTTGCTGCTAGGAAAGCCGAGAGGAGAAGAGAGGAAAGGTAGAAGAAAAGAGAAATAGAAGACAGGTTCTTGGCACGAAGTATATAAGAACGAGGAAATCCGAATCAGCGAAAAGCACACGCACCTTTACTGCTCAACCACCAGAAGCACTTCCCATCCCCAATCGACCATCGTCGCCATGTGTCTCTTTGGATGTAAGCTCCCTCTCCTCTCCCTTCTCATTCCACAAAGCAGGCACTAATATGTCTCCAAGCCCGCCGTCCCTACTGGGAAGACGACATAACTTTCTCCCACCGCCACCGCCGCCCCCGCACCCGCGTCGTCGAAGAAACACGCGTAATCCGCGACCTCCCCTCACGCACCCCGACCCCCATCATCATGCCCGCCACTCCTCCCACTCCCCCCTCCATTGCGCCCGCGCCCTCCCCTCCCCGTCTCGAAGTCGTCAAGGTGGAAACCGAGACCCATGAGCCGGAAAAAGTGTCTGTGAGCGTGAAGAAGAGCCGAAGAGCGAGCACGAGGGGCAGTGTGGTGAGTTCGCGGAGGAGTGGTGAGGGCGGGAGGGAGGAGGTGTATATTGAGAGGGAGAGGGAGAGGGTTCGGCTCGCGCCCGAGGTGGAGGTCGTGCCGAGGAGGAGGAGTCAGGAGTATGAGACGTATCGGTATGTGGAGGGGAATGGGCGCAGGGAGAGGGAGAAGGAGTATCCGCCGCAGGCGAGTCAGCGGTATGTGCAGGAAGAGAGGAGGGTGGTGGAGAGGGAAAAGGAGGTTTATCGGAGGCCGTGAGGGTTGGAGGTTGGTGGTGGGGTGGGAGAGGTTGAGAAACGATGGTATGTTTTTGTAGGTGTTCGGGTTTAATATTGGTGGGTGTTTGATAGCATTTTTAGACTGCGGTTGCATTTTGGTGTTATTCAAGATCTGTTATTAAATTATTTTTCTTGCTGTTGCTCACTGCCTACTGCTTGTTCACATCCTGCTCGTCAAGAGTTCGCTCTCGCGCTACGTATTGAGGTTTCAACTCGACGCTTTGCTAGTCTACTAGTCTGCATCTGAATGTTCAAGGTGTTCTCACAATGCACTTGGTAGGATAATGTTCCTATGAATCAGATTCTTTCATTTGCAGAGAGTCTTGCCTACTTCACCAGTAATATCCCTGTCACCTGAATATCCCTCGACTTGAAGCCTCTCATTGCAAAGAAAGTAGGCTGGGCACTAGTGTAACATTTTAACATGGTAGGTCTCGGGATCGAGGAGTCCTGCCGTGTAGTGCTCCGGTCCTAGATCTGTAGCCCTCGCAATTGATTCAATTAAGAAGGCCTTGGGGTACCTGTCCGGATGGCTCCTCATATCGCGGACGATGGCAACGTGACCAAAGATCATCATCGAAGCCAGGTAATCGATAAAGAGCTGGCGGAGCGGACTTCGATCAGGAGTGTTGTCCCAGATGAAGTGCAATGCCAAGGACGGGAATGCTTTCGTGCGCAGGATCATGTGGAGGAGGATACCCATGGTGTAGTTTTGGAGACGGGGCATAAGCAATCGATCTGCAAGGACCCAAAGCTCCGGGAGACATTCCGAGTAGCTTTGAAGCGCGTGAGGCAGCATATTGAAGGGCATGCTTCGGAGGGAACACGAGTACATGAACTCCGAGAGCTGTGCAAAGCAGGCTTCCGAGGTATCTTCCAGGATATAGGTTTGGGTCTTGCCTTCAATGAATTCGCTGTTGAAAGCTGCCTTAAAGACAGGAGAGTGGTAGCAGGCGAACTCCTTGTGGACGATGAAGGGGGTCTTGTTCGGGCTGACAATGAAGGTGACAACTTCTTGAAGCTTTCTGCGACTCCGGTGAGTTCGAGATCTTGTGGGAGAGTGTTTTATCATACCTGAAATCTGGTTTAGGAAGAACTGCCTTATGCTCGTAGGGCTTCAATCTCTCAGCTTCGCCTGGTTCTGATGCCATCGTGGGAGTAGTAACAGGGGATCAATTTCCGACTGAATCTATTATATTCATATTAGTGTCGAGATAAAGTGAAGATCTAGAACTCAAATAATTACCAGAAACTGATCAACACAAGCCTGCACAGCTGTCTCTCAAAATCTGAGATGCTGTGGTGATGTGTGGTTAGTGTTAGGAGGATAGTGGTTCGCGACATAGCTTCGCGACGAAGCCTCGCGACAAAACTCCATAACAAAATTTTCTCTATTAAGCGAGCAACGAGCTTCGATGGTCTTTTTTTTTTTAAAATATATGGATATAAGAGGCACTAGTTTATCATTACTTTCATGTCTGTTTTGCTCAAGGGAGGGGTAGGGCTTAATTCAAGCACCTTCTCGTCTAATTTTTATATTCTTTGCAGATTTGGGCTTATAAAGCATAAGCGAAGACGATAATATAATATTTTAGCGAAATTAGTAGTGGTTTTAGTGCTAAATAGCTAAATGGTATAGATTGAGTGCTAAAGGTAATACTTCTACTGCAATGCTATAATTAATCAAATTTTAGTCACTAAAAAAAAATTCCCATCTTATAAGTTATTACCTAATTCACCCCCTTTACCTGCACCGCCTGCTAGGCTTTCCTCGATAGTTAGTGAATATACTTGGCAATTATAAGTACCTCGATTATAATAAATACTAGATAAATAATAGTTATTCCTCTTTCTCTTGCCTATAAATACCCCTCTATCCTCTCTTTCTGCTTATTAATAGTAAAGTAAAGAGCAAGAAGAAGGCATTCAACTAGTGCTTAGTACTATAGTGCTTGGTACTATAGTGCTTAGTGCTTAGTGCTTAGTGCTTAATGCTATGCTACAAGGCTATAATGCTATAATCAAGAAAAATAAGGAATTACTACCTTATTACTAAGTTCGCTTTCCTCGATAGTTAGTAAATATACTCGGCAAGTATTTGTTGCGCCTATAGGGTTTATTGCGCGTATTAATAATTAGTCTCAAATTTCCCTTATATATTAATTGTTTGCTTTATTTTACTTAGAACCCATAGAACACTCAAGATCTTATAAGGGGATATTAAAGCATTTACCTGACTAGACGTGTTGCTTTTACGTGACCACTTTATAAGATTCCCTATAGCAGCTATCACTTTGTACTGGAGCTACCCCATTCCTCTATTCATAACAAACAAGTCTCTAATATCTAAATTAGCTATACAACTAGTAGCATCCAAGAGAGAGCCATAATTAGCGATCACTTTCAATAGCAATTCTCTCGGGAAATGCTCTAGATGTTGCTCTAGAATCCTCACTACCACCTTTTCTCATGAAATCTGGTGAATAAAGAGCAAACGGAGAAAAATTACTTGGAGATATCCCCTAGTATATAAATCTGTGCGAGTTCGTTAGCTAGTTAAGCACTAAACGCGGTTTTGACGATAAGTGAATAGTAGCTGGTCATCTCTTTATAAATCACGTACTGCTTGCTATTTGGACAGTTAATAAAGGTGACTGTGTGCTCTAGCTTGCTATAACAACATTAGTAAGCTTGCAAATGTGAGGCCCAAAGCAAACTGACCTGAAGTCGGGTCGAGAATAAGGATTAGATACTCCAACTTCTGCAATCCCCATGGCTTCTGGCTGAGTGTTGAGGCTGGCTGATATGTTAGAAGTGTGTGTGTTGTATAGCAAGACATGTCTAACTTCCCATACGCTTGTCATATAAAACTAACCATCAATCTAATGATTTGGCTTGAGAGCGAATTCTCAACTCAATCTTGATTCTTGATCTTCAAGTTCTTCAGAAGCCGCTTAAGTATGCTAGGGTGATTGGCTTGTGAGCTGGGACACCTCGAGCTCAAAACAAACTGCCAAGAGTGAAAGATCATGAAATCAAAATCTAAATCTTTGCTGCGATGAAAGAATCCGAGGAATATTTTTCTACCTTCAAGGTCGAAATGGAGCTGGAAGCCAATTCATCTTTTGTGGGGTTCTCCGCATAGGCAAGAAAATCCCCATGCAATCTGTAGTTTTCAGTCATTGAAACAACTGAGAAGGTGGTTGAAGGATTACGAGTGTCTTGAACCGAAAAGAAGTCAGAGTAGGCAAAGCTATTCCCAACTCACACTGGGAATTATACTACTATAACGCCCTCCTTACGAGTAATACGAGGTTACTCGGCAAACAAAGGGGCTTGCTGACTCGCCCGACGGTTCAGCACCACCCCTACCACTGACTCGCAACACTAACTCGTAACTAGTAACGAGCACTTCGTAAAACACTAAATCACACTATCGCGCCGCTTTCCCCAACAAAGTAAAAACACTCACGATCGACAACTTCATCCCGCTCTCATCACGTTCAGAAGTTCAAAACGCGGTCCTAAATTTCCGCACCTCTGACGTCCTAATCTCCAAATCTCCAAATCTCCACGCCTTCAAGATCTTTGCTTCTTCCAAGTTCATCGCAGGCAGCATCTGTAACTGCAGTGGAGGTTGCCGAGTCGCCCGAGTCGGAGACGGTAGCCTGCTTGTCAGGTGCTTGTCAGGATATTTGCCAGGACGCAGAGACGGCGCTTCAGTACCGCCCACGGGTACTTTTGGTGTCGAAGGAGATCGGGAAATATGGCCCAACCACCAAGGGCAGCCGAGACATCGGTCTCTGATTCCTGGTGGAGTTGTCTGATGTGCTGTTTTTCGATTTGCATGCTGAGTCGGAGTGAGAGTCCTCTGGACCGGGCGGAGAGGGAGGAGCGGGCTAAAGAGCGGGGTGGACGCCGGGGCTGAGAAGAGGTGTGGAATTGATGCAATGATGGATTATGGAAGAGGAGAAAGAATCACCTGGGGTTGGCGGGTTTGAGGGAGACTTTTGGGTATGGATGAAGGAAGTTGAATGGGGATGTCGGATAATTTGATTCAGGTGGAGTTTGGAGTCTAGAGCCTGGAGTCTAAACTTTCCTTCCTCGACTGTGAACGTACTGTACTGTACAGTACAGTACAGTACAGTACATCGGATCGAGAGAAGGCGGAGAGAAGGTATCCCGAAGACATGCCAGCTCCGAACCGGCAGATACCTATCATCTAGGACGAACCTAGGGATGGATTAGAACACCGAGGATCAGGCCTCCCATCTAAGGAAGAAACTCAATGGGGCCTCCGCTGAATGTTAACTTTTGGCTGCGTCCTTTGTGGAGGCCCCGCGAGATTCTCATCCCGAATCACACTTCTAGAGCTGCGGATTTCACCGATGTCCAACCTCATCCAGGCCATCAATTTTCTCCAATGCCGCAGAATTTAGTTTTGATATCACCAATATTCTAGGGAGTAAGGTTCATAACTCATTACCTAACCCCCTCGTTCTAGCTCTCTTTTTATCGATTTGAGCATTTCGCCGTCATTTCCACTGGATATGTCACGAGCATTGACATCGGCCGTTCGGGCGCCTTCTTTCTATAGAGGAACGAACTCACCCACGAGAGGATGCAAGCAGGTTGAAAGCAGGCGTGAGGGTGGCGATGCATGGGGAGCTGGATGTGGGTGGCGCGAGAGGGATGGGTGCGGTGTTGCAAGAGCTCGGTCGTTTTTTTGTAAGATTACACTTCACGAATCCAGGCTTTAGCACTTAGCTAGGGACCAATCTTATTCTGACGTTCAAGTATTTTCAAAAATTAAAATAACTCGAATGCTCGAGAAAGGTAGGATTTTTAACCTTTATGCTCAAGCACCAAGAGTGAAAACTTCACATAAGCATCACGTGCATCTAGAGAAGCTCAGAACTCTTGTGTTTGAACTTTGAAGATAATTGTGGATTTCCGGTAGCGAGATGATCCATGACAGGGTATGTAGACAGGATGCTGGAATACCAGGGAAATATGGTCTCCGATACAAGGGGGATAGAATAACGTAATCTGCCAAGAGACAGCAAAGAAAGGCTCATATGAACTCAGATTTGACCGTCTGGAGTTTCCGGAACAATTGAAGAGCTTTCAGATCCACTATAATTCCTACTCTCTTCCTCATTCATACTGGGGTCATCGCTGTCCACCACTTCATCACTATCTGCAACGGCGTTGTCGATTGCATCCATCCTGGTAACAAACTCATCCTGCAACTTCCGTAAGTAATTCAATAGTACATCCCCCTCCATCGGTCCGTCCGCTGCCTGTTCCAGCGTCTCTTTCAAACTCAATACTAGCTTCCTCCTCGTCGCAACAGCGGTTGCCTTGGATGACCTCTTCTTGGCCTCTGCAATAGCATTCAGGTGGTTTGAGACCCTTTCGGCGACTTCTAGGACTTGGGGCGGGAGATCTACAACACGGGCAAGTGCAAGACCGTAGTGCGATTCTGTGACATACCCGGGATTGATTTTGTATAGCATAGTCATCGTATTGGCTGCAGTCATATCGACCGCGAGGTGATAATTGACAACGCCAGGGCGATCAGTAAGGATCTTAGCTGTATCTCAAATCAGTTGGTTGGGGAAGAGTAACTGTTTGTAGGCTTACCAAGTTCCTGGAAGTGCGTCGCGAACCACACCAAGGCTTTGCTTTCAACCAGAGCTTCTGCGATGCTGAGAGCAATTGCAAGGCCATCCCGTGTGCTCGTGCCTCGACCAAGTTCGTCGATGATAACAAGACTCTCCTTGTCGATATTTCTGGAGGTGGGGCTTTAGAGAGAAAAAGAGCTAGCGGGCATCTTATCTCACCTTAGAATGAATGCCGTTTCCCTCATCTCGGAAGCGAAGGTTGAGACATTGGCCTCAATACTATCGTCCATGGAGACCCGAGCAAAAAGTTGTTGAATTATTGGAAACGAAGCGTACGAGGCAGGGACAAAGCTTCCGACTTGGGCCATGACACTCATAAGAGCTACTGATCGAATGTAGGTACTCTTCCCACTCATATTGCAGCCAGTGATAATTTGAAGTCGAGTTTGCTGAGACGCATAGACGTCGTTTGGGATGAACTTGTCTCGGTGAACCTGCGAGGTGAGAATGAGCATCAAATGGCAAATTGAAACCTGGGTGATTGCCGTACCTTCTCTCGGACAGGATGGCGTCCTGCCTTGATTGCCATTACCTCTGCAATCTCTGGTCTCGTGTAATTATCATCGATAATTGCCAACTGAGTGAACGAGGCAAGCATGTCCAAGTAAGCAATCGACTCGCAAGCAGCGTACAGGATGGGGATTTGTTCGCGAATATTATAGATCAATTTTTGGATAGTCTTGTCACTCATCATGATGACTTCTTGGTGGGAGTCTTCAATCCTCTGATTCAGCTTCATCAGCTCCATTGTCTGACATTCGAGATATGATTTCCTCTTGAAACGATTGATCAAAACGTCAGGCAGAGCACGACCTTCAAAGTCTGCTTCGGGAATTCTCAAGAAGTATCGACGTGCATTCTCAAACTTGATCTCGGCCACCATTTCGAATTTTTCTACGTAGAATCAGCATCAGCCATGGCAAACATGAAGACACCTATCCCATATTAATTAAGAACATACCATTGATGTTGGTGACATGTTGGTGAACATCCCCTGTTGCTTCCTTGAACGTTTGACGTGCTACATCAAGAAGGCCACTCACCCCAGACTAAAGATTCGTCAATGTGGGCAACCCCTTTGGGGTTGAAGTAGGGTCTACCTTGACAGCATATGTTCTTTGGTTGCGCAAATCTAAGGGAGTCTTCTGATAGATGGCATCTTCATTGATGACTTCCTTGATCAGCTGCACTGTTGGATCCATACATTCCGGTCGAAAATTGCCTCTGATCTGAAGTAGAAGCTCGGATCGAGCCCCGCCAAGTCCATCGTACAGAGGTCGAACAGCCTGAATGAAGCTTTTGAGAATCAAGATGGTGTTGATAGATTGTTCTGCATAGTATAGATCTGCTTGGGTGGGAATAATGATCAACTATAAAGTTAGCCGATTTCTAGAATTGATTTCGAAAAGTACTCACACTACTGAGGAGTTTTTCGACATCATGAATAGATTTGAGGGCTGAGAGAAAATTAGGAGATTTTCTAGGTTGATAAAAAGCGAGACCAACCTAGCCTGACTTGGTAGAACATATCATCCTTAGAAGCAAGCTCTCCCACCGCATCATATCTTGGGATAAGAATGGTTGGTTGTGTAGATGGCTGTAGGATGCTGCTTCTGAGAAGACGAGCTCCCATTGGTGTTAGTGTCTCGTTCATGAGTCCAAACAAACAATCCTTCGACCTCGGATTCTGCACGTTTTGTATGAGTTCTAAAGCTTGGATTGTAGAAAGATCGATCATCATAGTGCCCTCAGATGGCTGGTACTTGATACGTAGAGAATGAAAAGCGAAAGTCTTCTGCAAGGACAGACCAATGTACTTGATTGCCTGCAGGAACGTCTTGTTAGGAAATAGTAGAGAAAAAATAGAGCGAGAATCTCTATCGGCCTACCGCAGCGAAGCAGCATGTTGCAAAATAGTTCCCTCCAATTGCAACCTTGAGAGCTTCGACATCCTCTGCAAAGGCCAAGTTGTTGATAAACTCGAGCCCAGCTGTCTCAGACCAATATCGGCGGTCGACAGTGATAATCTTGGCCCCTGGAATATTCTCTTCGAGTATACGGTACATTTTGGATTTTGGATTTGGGGGTCCGGAGGTTGAGACAATCAAAATTCCCGTAGGATCAAAGACCTGCAGTTTGTTAATGGTCCTTGCATAGAATTGATTGTCACAGATTTGACTAAGAACTGCCTCTCCAGTCGAGAGGTTGACAAATGCCAAGCCGACATTGGGCGCGATTCCTCGAGCTTCACTAATGGCACAAATAATTTGTTGAGAATCACCTCCACCAATGACTGAGCCTGCACGCGACTGTGTTCTACGGGAACTACTGCGATGGGACATTGCTGTACTGGGACCAGCAGTGCTTGGTCTGGAGATATATAGAAGTTGGGAGTTTGATGTTGAGTATCCATTTTGATGCGAGTTAGATAGTCGAGGTGTTGACCGAGGGACTAGTCGAGCAGTAGACATTGTACTAGGGACTGAGAAGTTGTGAGTATTATCCGAGTGCTAATTTCATAGATCAAATAGATGGATCATGTATAGGGCGAGAGTAGCACACAGAGCCCAAATTGAATCTCAGTCTGGGGATGTTGCAATGTTATAATGTGAAAGAGAGTCGAGGAGGAAACGGAACGGGTTGAGCAGAAGCTAGGTGCACGGTCCATGTCGGACAGCATGACTAAGATGCAAGGCTACCGAAACTACCCCACATTGAGGACTCCCCGCTTCATAAATTGTTTTCCAAGCACAACATCATCAACATCATCAACATCATCAACATCATCGACAACCTCTTAGTAGTAGAAGTACTCGAGCACCAGTCGCCAACATGTGTGTAAGTAATCTACCTACCATCAACCTTATAACAAGCCAGCTAATCATTCACAGCCGAGGACTACATCAGAGGATCCGCCACGAGGCTGCACAGGTCCCATCCTGAGCGAACCATCCAAGGTGACACGAACAACCACTACCACCGAATGTTCCTCGAGCTCCCTTACTACATCAGAGGATCCGCCACAAGATTACACAGGTCCCATCCTAAGCGAACCATCCAAGGTGACACAAACAACCACTGCCACCGAATGTCCCTCGAGCTCCCTTCAAGCCTCTGCTCCAGTCTTGCGGTTTACACCCTTCCAAAAACTTCCCCTCGAAATCCGCGAAATGGTTTGGAAGAATACCTTGTGCCCACGTACAGTTGAACTTCGATTCCACAAAGAGTCCGGTTTCGACCCGTGGACTATTTCTCCCGCAGCTCTACGCACTAGTTTCGAATCAAGAAAGACTGTGCTTGAATCCTACCCTCTCTGTTTTGCTTGGAATCTTCACGGGCCAAAGACACGATTCAATTTCGAACTTGATACGCTATACCTACCCTTTGATGTACACGAAGACTGTGTCACTCCCTACCTGGCTGAAGATTTAATGCGAAACTTCAGACCCGAGGAAGAAATGCTCAAGCTCAAATCTGTTGCCATTGACTACTACGTGCTCATGGAAGCTGTTTCCCTGGGTGACTACGGATCGCAACCTAAGCACAACAAGTGGGACCACTTCTCTCATTCTCTGGCCGGGTTTCCTGCTCTGGAGGACTTACAAATCATCGTAAACCTTTGTAGCATGGCCTCAACCCGGTTTCGCTGTACAGAGAGGTACATGAGGGAGGTGGCTTTGATGTGGCCAAAGGAATGCGGCAAAAACCACTTATCAAATATGACCAAGTATCGCCATGTTCTCGAAACCAGCGACACTCTACCTCCCGAGTTTCGGGGATATCGCAACTCGAAGTGCACTTCGGCTGTGGAGGGAAGCGATAACGAAGGCTTTCTTAACCAGTCTAACGGTGCTTACTACTTTCCTTGGAATTTCGATCCCGGAAGAAGAAATATGCAGTGGGGGCCAGCAAATTGCGATTTGTATCGCTTTAAATGGGGATGGCGACGTTGCTACAGCAGCATTTGTCCAGAAAGCTGTGTTACGACCAACCGTGGTGACTCAGGGAACGGAAGAGTTGTGTCTACATAAAATTTCATGGCCAACCTTGGCTTCCTTGATTAGGCAAAGAATGAACCGGTATCATCGTCGCGATTTTCAAAGGACGGAAGGGAGGTAGTGGTTCATTTGATTGCGAGTACCATCTATGGGATGGGAGCAGAATAATGGGTTGCTTCAAGAAGCGATGGAGGGAGAATGGTCTTTATCTTCAGACTAATGCAGCCTTTGGAATTTGCGTATGTCGTTACTTTAACGCGGATAAATTGCTTTTGCTTTCTTGTTATTGACGGAAGAAACAGCACTAGGTAGCAAGGCCGTGCTAAGATTCAAAAGTTCTCGATTTCCTCAATCATCTGAAATACCCTCAGTTTTACTGTAAATATACTAGTAGCGCCCAGTACCTTAAACTTCTCCGTATCGTCGTTGTCTTGCCATTCAGTTAGCCGTTGATTTTCCGTAATCGGCTGATATTTATATCTGCTGTTTCCCACCAGACAGGCACCATTTCGTCACGTCACCTCACCACCTACCCCAACTCTACCTCGGCACCTGAACTTTCATTTCTTTCAAATGCTCTCTCAACTTCTGATTTCTAATCGCGCCCAAACCCAAATCTATCTCCTCCGTGGTGTAAGTGTTTCAACCAGGTGATATCGTGAGCATCCAAACTCCCTTAAATACCCCCCCTATCCCCAGATCCCACTTGCATTGTCCACTATCTTAATCCATCACAGCTATAACATCCAGATAACGCACCAAACAACAATGGTTTCACTCAAACAAGTCCGCGCCTCCAACCACACCCTCATCTCCCTCCCTCCCAGTCTAACTGGGGTCTTCGCCGGCGCAACCTCAGGAATCGGTCTTGGGATTCTCCACACCTTTGCCCGTTCCTGCAATGGTCCCAAAGCCTACATTATCGGTCGCTCCAACCCCAAGGGTGACGAGATCATCACCGATCTCAAGAGGATCAACTCCATGGGAACATATATTTTTATTCAAGGAGAATTGAGTTTGATTTCTGAAGTGGATAGAATAGGAGAGATGATTAGGAAGTTGGAGAAGAAAACAGAAGGACAAGTCGGCACGGTGGATTTCCTTTGTATGAGTATGGGGTATATGAGTATGGGGTATATGAGTTTGGGCGGGAGGAAGGGTAACTATTTCTCAACTCTACTTTCTCTCCGAGCCTCGAATGCCACTATCAGTAACTGACAATTCCACAGACACAAAAGAAGGCATCGAAACTGACCTCGCCCTCCAATACTACTCCCGCACCCGCCTAACAACGTCTCTTCTCCCCCTCCTCTCCTCCTCTCCCGCACCCCGCGTCCTCTCCATCCTCTTCGCCGGTCTTGAAGGCTCCTTGCCCCTCGATGATCTCTCATTCAAGAAACATTACAGCTTCATCAAAGCCTGTTTAGCGGCTGCTACCATGACTGATTTGTTCTTTGAATTTCTCGCTTCAAGGAACCCGACGATTTCGTTTCTGCATATTTATCCCGGGACTGTGGGTACGCATGCTCTGGATAAAGCACTCGCTGGCGCACCAGGCATGCTCTGGTACCCAGCTCAAATCCCCCTGTTCACCATCTTACCCCTCCTCACACATACCATGGCCATGACTCCGGACGAAGCAGGCGAACGAATTCTATTTCTCGCAACCAGCTGTCGGTACCCCGCAGCGATCGAGGACCACGTCTTAGGCAAAAGAGACGGATGGGCCGAGAGACCGACTGGTACCGCGGTAGCCAAGGCGACGGTTATGAAGGAGGGGAATGGGAATGGGGTCTACAGAATTGGGGGTGATGGGGAGGTGTTGCCCCAGAAGAAGATTTTGGAGAGGTATAGGGAGAAGGAGGTAGGGAAGAGGGTGGTGGAGCATACGGAGGGGGTTTGGGCATATGCGTTGCAGCAACATGATGGTAAATGACCCTTTGAACTCCTTTTGGTTTGAATTGTTGTTAAAACGGTGTTTCTAATATGTTTTATTCGCAGTGAATCCTCATAGGGAGTTACCAATACTGGAATTGGAACCGCCAGAGTTAGATTTTGAGCTGGACAGTTCGGATCTGGAAGACGATGGGTGTTAACCAAGGTAATTTGAACTTCGAGTTCCATAGAAACGTCTTGTGGAGCTATTTCATGTAGAAACCTTTTGATGGGTTGATAAGTTTGGCCATCAGGAGTTTAGGAAAATGGGGTTTCGCAAGAATAGGGGCTCGCTAATGCAAACGACACCCAAAAACTGAGTGCAAACATACTCCATCTAATATCTCATCTATTATGCAAGAATCCAATATAATTCAGTTCCACTTTCATGATAGCAGTCCTCTTTTCTCAATTCTTATCCCCTGACTTTATATTACATGTCAGCAATCCCCCTCGCTGAAACGTGCAGTCATGGCTTTGCGGATAACTTTGTGCGACTTGGCGTCAGCATATGTAGCTATAACTTTTTCTATTTTACATTACATTGGGTATGGAGGAGTGGAGCTTTGCTCTAAAAAAGGAGTGAAACTAGTTTGGCTTAAGTGGAACTGTGGATGGAACAGGCAGCTTACCCGTTTCCACGCATAACGTGACGAGCAAGCAGGACGTAAAACAGCAAATTTTAGATCGTGTAGCTTCTTTTTCGCGTGCAAGAGTTTCTGAGATGCTTTTTTGATGTTCATTGACAATGTTTCTGTCTTTCCCTGCCTCCGCTATTTCTTCTTTCCTTCCCGGCGTAGCGACTTGTCCTTTCGAGAATATACCATACAGCAAAACACCAGTCCCCATCCGCTCTCATCAACGCTTCCCCAATTTCCCAAACCAATCGATCCCTAAATTCTAATACCCAGTTGGCCCAAAATTCATCCTCACTATAACATGAAGGGAAGACCAACCTTGCTTCCCCCCTTTTTACCGATTACTCAAGAGCACATGACCCCTGAACTGAAAGAGAACCACCCCTTTCATCTCTCCAAACCTCGTCGTATCTAGTAACTGAAAACACAAAAACTCCTTTCCAGCACTATCCAATTATCATAACTTGGGTTTTAAATAATCTTTCCTTCTCGTCCCCAGAGAGATCCACTCCTATTAACTCGGCTGTCTGACAGCCCCTCGCTACCCGTGACTACACCTCGCCCGCAAGCCGGTCTCAAGCTGTTTCTCACCGCACTAGATTCCTTTCTCATACAATACACGGTGTATTAGATGGATCTACCCATTTCCGTACCTCTGGGGAATATTCGATGCCAAAACGACGACCACGACGAGTAGATGAAGCACCAATCACCACACCGCGGATCAGGAACAACACCAAACGGACCAGCTGCTTACCACGACTCCAGCTCCCCCATTCCCCATATTAGCTCAATCTCAAAACCCTTCTACTCTACTCAAAGATAGGGAACTGCATCGTTGATCCCTCCAAAAGGGAAACTGGCGATTATGCTTCAAGCTTAGGGCGGAGTCCTCGGGTTGGGAACGGGGTCCTTGCTGCACTGTTGGGAGCGATGTCTGAAATAAAGCCTCTTTGTCCCTTCAACGCTTCACACATTCCGAAAACGCCATATTTTCTTTGAAAAAACCCTTCTTCGAGAGTGAGACATTGGTTTAAGCGTAGATCACCCCCGAAAGTATCGTTTACGAGTGTGTTAGTGAACCTCGTTCTAAGAAGTCAGTGGGATATATCTCAGAAGTGAGGAATCTAAAAATGGCGGATCCACAACCGAGGAGGAAGATTACTACCGGTGGAGTTGGTTTGTAGTCCTCTGATTTCCTGCATTCACTTTCCTCAAATCATCGGAATGTGCTTACAAGTTCCCAGACTATGCCCTCGCGGCCTCCAAGCTCCTCGCCGAAGCCTTCGCCACCGACCCCTCTATAAACTACATGCTCAGCTCGCTCTCCGCCTCTGGCCGAGATTTCTACCGTCCCCGATTCTTCGAGATCGTCCTCGCGACCGCTGCTCGCAACCACGGAACGATCGATGAAATCGACGACTGGAAAAGCTGTGGCGTATTCCTGCCGCCCAACAGGAAGCCCGCTACCCCTCTAACGGCGTTGAAATCCGGGGCGATAGGAATGTTGTGCAAAATCGGGTTGGGAGGCTGCAGGGTACGTTTCTGGCTTGTTTGACTCCATTTCCTGCGCTTTTTGGTCCCGGGTTTGTTTTGTCAGATAGACTACAGTATAAATAGAGACAGCCGTGTTTAGGAATAGGCGGAATGAATGAAAGGTCGAGGAGGGACAACCAACGCTGATACGCCCCAGAATATTCTCCTGGAAATGACCCCCCGCACCAAGGCCGCGAAAGCACATGCCTTCAATCCACACGACAAAACAGACACTTACTACTATGTGTTTTTCTTCGGCACCACCCCCGAACACCAGAATAAGGGTCTCTGCTCGGAACTCATTCTTCATTACCAGGCTATAGCGAGGAAGGCAAATAAACCGATCTGGATCGAGGCAGGGAATAAGGATAGCTGTAGACTATATGAGAGGATGGGCTTTGTAGTGGTTGATAATTGGCGATTTGGGGTTGGGAAGGCGGATGCAGGGGGGATATTAAAGGAGGGGGGTGAGGGGTTTTCGATTTGGGGGTTGGTGTGGAGACCAGAGGGCGAGAAGAAGGAAGCAAAGGAAGGGGACAAGAGCTGATAGTTTTGGGTGCTTGAATATATGCTTTTTGATCTTTGGGAGCAGTATTGCGCTGGATTTCCCGCGTGAGAGCGGTTTCCTTGCCTTGTCCTGCTCGCTTTCTCGCACCGTCCCGCAAGGATAGTTCAAGCAAATCGTTCAAGTCAATGTTGTTGTATAACCGATACCAACGGCTAGTTTTCACTGAGAAAGTCAGGCTGAAGTCAAGGTATCTAGTATCAATTAATCAAAAGCAAAGCGTTTGTGAGCCTCTCTTCCCTCTTCCCCCATCTTTCCTCGCACAGGAGCGCTCTAGAGAAAATGGCAACACGGCCTACGAATTCGAATCTGAGCGAAATAAAATATAACACAGCAGCGTATAGGAACTTAAGCAATCCAAAAACCAACCAACCAGCGTGATTACCAACTAATCACTTCCTAGACCCACCATCACGAAACTTGAATTAATGACGAAAGAGCAAATTCCGACAGAAAACGACGCTCACTCAGTAGTCACAGTAGTAAACCATGCAGCAAATGATCCATACGCAAGCACCTCCAGCACTCTCTCTGAAGAGGAAAATTTCAGTTATCCAGAAACGCGGATTTGTAACTCCGACCTCTCGAAATACAAACACACCCTTCCCTAAACGGACCAACGAACTCAAACACTATATACATTATTTTACCAGCCCTGGGTCTACAAGAGGCCAGGTATCCAAAGTCTTCTCTGGGCCGTTTAGCAGTTGCGATGTGCAACGCACCCTCATCAGATTCTCACAGCCTTTTACCAGCCGCGATCTGCGCTATGAAAGGTGGGAGAAGAACCCGGCGAAAGCCGTTTAGCAATGGCGATGTGCAATAAAAGGAATGCCTCCCCTTTAAGAGCGATAAGTTGGTAACTCGCCCTGCCGTTTAGCAGTAGCGATGTGCAACAAACACCACCCAAGAAAGGAAATACCTGAGCATAACGGGCAATTTTCAGCCGTTCAACAGCAACAACATTTCTTAATCTGGATTTATTTTCCCGATAGAGAGCGACTCGAGGTTGAAGGCCGAGTTATGCTATTTCGCAGGCACGACGTGCGCGGGATTTGCAATTGGAAAGAGATAGAGAAAGAGAAAGAGAGGTGTTGATCGCAAGATGAATTGGTTTGGGCCGTTTAAAAGCCCGCGATGTGCAATACCACAGCTAGGTAGATAGCGGCACACTGATGCCGGCCGGTTAATTACTGCGATATGCAAGGCATTTCCTCCTCATCTAATAAACCAAGAACAGTACACTCATGCCGTCTCACTCGTACAAAGAAACGTCATCCCCGCCGCTATCCCGTCCCATAGCTCACCCCGGAATAACACACTGATGCCATTCACCCCAACCGCAAGCACACCACACCCAAACATCTCGCTTTCAGGAAAAGGGCTAGCGATAGTCTCATGCCTTCATTCTGGGGTAGTTATATACCGCTCCGGTCCACCGACTTTTATTCCTCTCTTTCTCATAATTCTTTTCTCATTTGACGTCTCGTCCCATCCCAGCAGCAAATTTCGCGTGTACCAATGCCCATCAACAAAATACCGTCCCATGCCTCGTGTACTGTATGCCCCCACCACTGTCTTTCTCAGCTTCTCTCCCGTCAAGAGAACCTTTCAATTTCGCAAAAGAAAGAGATGAATCCCAATCGAGGTAGAGGAGGGAGATTTATTTCGACTCCGAAAGCTGCGAGACGTCGTACTGCGCTGCGTCGTGGTAGAGATCAATCAGGCAGCCTGCGGACCAGGCTTGAGTTGGTGACTGAGTCTTCGTTAGCCAGAATTCTGATCTCATCACATCTCCATCTCCATCTCCATCTCCGTCCCCTCCCAACCCCGGACCAAACCTGCCGGGAGAGAGTAGATGGGAGAAAGCAGAAAAGAAAAAGACCTACCGAATCACCGCAAAACTCCCCATTCTTCTGCGTCAGTTCCGTCAAGCCCGCCCATGGACTATCCACAATCGCCTGTTTGCACCCTACTAATCTCCTCGTAATCTGCTGGAACGCTTCTGTCCTCTCCTGCGGTCCCTTTCTCCGCATCAAGTCGAATTTCAACAGTGCCCTAAGGAAGAATCCAGTCGGCCAAACCCATTCAGGGCCTTGGTGGTAGTTGCGTCCTTTCGAGGTAGCGAAGTCGGTCGAGTCTTCGGAATTGTTGTAGTAGGGGCGGTAGTTGAGATCTTTGGGGTCGAGAGTTGCCATTCCAGTCGGCCCACGCAGAACTGTGTCAGCGAGCGTGAGAGCAGCAAGTGCATGCTGGGGATCGAAAAGTTGTGGCGCGACCGTCATAGCGATGGGGAAATTAGCTCTTAGCTGATAATCCTCATATTCCTTCCCACTCTTATAGCAATCCTTGTAAATGCCGCGACGGTTGATGACGCGGGGGTTAATTTCGTATTTAGAGTCGTCGTGAGAGTCGAGTGGGACGTAGTAGCACCGCTCAAAGCTGGACTTGAGCTTCGCTGCCCAGTCCTTGAATGTGATGACTTTCATATTGGGTTGAGTCGTCGATACGCCGGCGAATTTGTATTTGCCTTCGTCGTGCAGCCTAGAGAGCCAGGCGAGAGTGCTATACAACAAGCCTGTAATTTCGATCGCGGCTCCATCTCTAGGCGTGCCTGGCACACCCTTGGAATTGGCTCGATGCGACTCTCCCATCTTATCCATCCACGTCCCACAGTTATCTTGGTTCCCTCCGAAAATAATCCCAGTCTTCCAATCGACGGAAATGTCTTGCTGGAAACCTTCGGTCTTCATCTGCATGTCTAACCCAGGACCGGCATTGGCTTCGCGGAAGGACATGCCCGTTGCATGTCTCTGTAACGCCTCTTGAATAATGAATTCCAGTGTCGAAGACTGCGAGTACGCTCTAGAATCGTCGGGTTCAAAGTAGGTGTCATCATACGGCAAGAACCTCCTGGGGATCTTTTCTTGTAAGATATCAATACCGTTGGGAACGATCTTGGTGTAATCTTGAATAGTTTGCAACATGAACCAAATAGCATCACGTGCGTTGTAGCGGGGGTTTTTACCGCTCGAGAGCAGGTTGGGCACCATGCCATGTTTCATGACAGACGCAAAGGCGAGGATATGCGATTTACAGTCTTCGTAGCGACCAGTGCCCAAGAAGAGGCCACGAGCTGAGATGAAAACGTCGCGGCCCCAGCATCGTGCCCATTCTACTGCGAAATGGGGTAGCCCGGCTGCTAGAGAGGGGACGGGCTTGGAGGGGTACAGGGAGGCGGAATTAACGTAGCCGGTTTGTTGAATGCTGACCATGGCGAGATCTTGGAGGAACCATTGGCCTTTTTGGACGTTTTCATTCATGAGTTCGAGGCCGCGGGACCAGGCTGCGGTGTAAGCGGTGCGGATGACAAGGCCGAAATAGCGGGGGAGAAGGAAGCTGGGGAGTTTTCGGATGCCATCAAAGCGTTCTTTCAGCCATGTCGCAGGCTTCGAGAGACGTTCGTAGCCGGCTTTCTTGGAGATTCTGTCAAGTCGACCCGAGATGTAGTCTAACGCCCACTGGCCATTTCGTAGATGTTGACATAAAGGATGGGCGAGGTCGTTGTCCCGGATGATGTTTTTTAAGACACTCCACCAGCCTTGAAGACCAGCATAGACGAGCTTGCCGTGACCCGGAATTTCGTAGACACCATCTTTTCCTTCACTTGAGTCCAGTTCTTCTGCTTCACATCTATAAAGAACAAAGTTAAGATCAATCAGATCGACGTTTGCGAATGCCGCCTTTCCGCCCGAGGTAACATATGCGTCCAAACTCGTCGCATGATCGGCCTCGGGAATCCAGGTCTCGAAGAGAGCAATACTCCCAGGAGGGAATTTGTCGCGGACGGAAATAACCGTTTCATCTGGTCTCGTCTCCATTTTGATTCCAGGAAGATCAATGACCTTGCTTGGCAAGCCTCTCAGGAACTTCTTGTCATCCAATACGTCTTTCATTGCTTCCTCGCTAGTATCAACCTCAAGCATCCAGCTCCCAAGATGTCTAGCTTTTGTACCTGTAAGGTGCACAGGGCTGAATCCGCCATTGCCATTGCCGTAGCCAGGAAAGGCGGTGTGCGCGATGAGAAAGTAACCTTTCCGCGACTCCGGATGTACTCGATGGACTGTGATGTATTGATCCTCGTGATGAATGTGGGTTTCATCATATCCATCTTTACCCATGAGGGTATGGATTTGATTCAACAGCTTCTTGATACCACCAATACCACCTTCGCCACCACCCACCTTGACCTGGCTCTTCGAATATGGGGAAGTATAAAGTCTGGTTTCGTGGACAAGGTCAACCAACTTGGGATAAATCTCATCATAACCCATAACACTACCCGTTGCACTTGCACACATGTTGACCAAAGCCGCATTTGGCAATGTGTCCCGAGCATCCCGCTTCTGGGCAGGCACTTCATTATCATGCGTGCAATCCATGAAAAGTGCGTGGATTGGTGTTTGCTTAATTCTTCGGATGATCTCACGCTTGGAATGACCATTGGTAACACCACTCTTGGCTTCCCCTGAGATCTCATCAACCTCGAAACTACCAATGGGTCGGCCACCATGGCGATGCACGAGCCGACTGAGTTCGCCGGTTCCCCAGGCTTGCATGGCTTCTCTGATTAGAGAGCTGATTCCGAGGCGCTTGACAAACACGTAGTCCATCTCCTCGGAACCAGTGAACAGTTCAGCAACGACGAATAAGTCAGGACGAACCCGTCTTGCCTCATCTAGAAGGAACTCTGCGACATGAATTGGCGTTGAGTGACAATTATCAATCCGGAAACCTTGAAAGTACCTGGCCATCATACGAGTGTATTTGGCCATGTGGTCCCACAGGTAAGGGCTGTCTTCCCGAGACGCCCCATAACGAAGCTTCACACAATCACCCCAAACGATGACTTCTCGGCGGAGATAGGCACGAGATTTCGGACCAGCATTATCGATCAAGGCATTTGCAGCCCAAATCCAGCCATTGTTGGCCAAAGCCAAATCTTCTTGATTATGCTTCGAAGTAAGAGGGTTCTTCGGCAACCTTGTGAAGTAAGACTCGATAAGCGGGTTCTTCTGGTTGATTTCACCAAGTTTTGGTCCGTGATCATCAAGTCTGACATATTTTGTGCGATTGAAGATCTGCTCAAGGATTTCGGCAACATCTACGTCGTACTCTTTGTACAATGTGAGATTGACTTCATCCAAGATTCCGGTAAGGCGGCTTCTTGCAGCACCTCTGCTTGCCGAGTCCGAATCGTCTCCTTCAAAACGACCATATATGGCAGTAATGAGAGCTGCAGCAACCGGCGGATCAATCCGCCTTCTGTACCGCTTGCCCAGTCGCTCTGTATTGAGCAAAGCTGCCTTTGTCAAGAACTTGGCTTGCTCAGTGGCTGTGGCGTTCTTGATCGATTCAAGACCACCAAAACCAGACCCTCCAAATCCGCCTTTAGGGAAAGTAATTTTCCCCTCCGCCCAAGACTCAATGGCCGCGTCTGCGTCACGCTTGATATCAATCACATAGTATTCCCAAAGCCTGAGCTTGGCAATGACTTCTGTCTTAATCCCATCCATGATCTTCAGCAGATCATCTGTAGACTCTAGAAGGGCAGGCAATTTGAGTGACTTCAATTTGCTGCTGAAATCCAGCAGAGCTGTATCCAACTCTAGAGCAGATCTTAGCCAGGGTGCTGTAGAAACATTATATCCCACTTCAGGGTGTTCCTGCAACCACCTGCTATTATGCGCCGTATGGTTCCAGACAACATCAGTCAAGCCCAGAAGACCGTGCTTAGTCTCCATGCTCTCCACCAGCTTCTTGACATCTGCCTCGCCCTTAGGGAAACATTCCGGATCCCAAGCGAGTTGATCATAGATACTGTATGGGGAGTTTGAAGCTCCCCGCTCCTGCAACGGAGTGAAATGCACCACATTATAGCCCCGCTCACTGATACCCCGCAGATGTTTTTCCCAATCCGAGGGGTATTTCCCCATAAACTTTGAGATCAGGGAGAATATCGAGAGCGCAGCCAAGGGCATCTGCCTTCCTTCGAGAGTAAGACGTGGGGCAACATCAATATAGAATATTTCTGTTTTCGTAGGTTCAAGTGGTTTTAGGGCAGTTTCGGAAAGTTCGGGGAGAGGTGTATAGGAAGTGTAGAAAGCGAAAGCGCCAGCGCCGTGGATAGGGACTGAGATCTCGATGGTTCGGTTGAAGTCTGGTTCGAGTCTATCACGGTCAGTATCCAAGGGTAGCATCCATTTCTCTCCCAACTTACTTGAATTCGCGAAATTTGTCTCTGCGGAACTCAGCGCCTTCTTCTGGTATATTCACCCATAGACTACCATGTCTGCAGATGGAGGACGTGCCCTCAATCTCAAAGCGCACCACGACTGGATCTGGGCTCTTGGGCGTGAGGTAGATATAGCCTCCTGGCACATCCGGACTGCCGTCATCCTTCAAAGGAAGTAAATATACTTCGCTGGACACCATTGTCTTTGGAGCCATCGGGCGTCGGGTTAGCTAGAGGTTGGAAAAGAGGGAGAAAGAGGGAGAAAGAGAGAGAGATAGCTTTAAATTGGAACGACGTACGACGATGCCAACTAGACGCTGCAGTTCGTAGAGGGAGCGACGATGAGGTGGAATGAGGGGGAATGAGGGGGTTATAGAAGTTTTCGGAAGGAGTTAATGTCAACAGAGGATACTGGAAGTAATGAGCAACTTGGGAGAGCTAGAGCTACGTCGGGCGTTAGGTCAGAGGGGTGGACTGGAGGCTACAGTACAAGGATAAGGCTTTGATAAGTCGCAGTTGACCAGTAAGTATACGGAAAGGTGAAGGTGAAGGAGGGGGAGGACGAGGACGAGGGGAGAAGGACGAGGGGAGGAGGCGGTCGAGAGTCAAGACTGCAGAACTGACTTGTGGCCCAGGTGAGGTGAAAAGCGACGTCATAAATCCAGGCACAACAAGCCCATGGACCCGCATAGACAATACAGTACAGTATGAGTCTACGAATTAACAGCGACCTAAGGACAATTTGAGGATATACAGTACAAGCACAACCAGGGATAGAAGAGATAATTCCTTGGTTTTAAATGGTATGTGCAAGACCGTGGACGAGAGATTGGGTATTGGAGTTGCAGTTCGCGATTCATGGCACGTAAGCTAAGCTCCTTGTCGCATGTTTCACTCCAGCAAGCGTTATCCTTCTGAGATTCCAATGTCATGTCGGCTTGTTTTATTGTTTTTCAGTATATCTTCATTTTCCAATGTCAAGTCGATCATGGTCGATCATGTACAGTAAGATAACGAAGTAAGCTAACGGCCCGAGGGAGCTACGCTGTTCACCACGTGACTTGTTCCTTGCATGCTCGGGGGCTCGGGCACATGTCGGGTCGGGCCCCTTGTCCCGATTGCCGTCATTTCATGGCCTGCGTGAACTGGATGTCTCTCACCAACCCAGCTTCCTCACCCCTCACCCGTCACCTCACCAAAATCTCCTCTCTCTCCTCATGGCATCATCACATGCAAGCCTCTTTCCCATCCCATCGCTGCTGCACTGAGCCCCTTCCGCAGCCGCTCAACCAATCCCCTCTGTTGTCTTTCCGCCCCATCCTCAGGCCGTTGAGACTTGCAACCATACAGTAAAAACATAAAAAGCAAATCAGATCTTACCAACGGCACAAGACCATCCACGAGGGGAACTTGTCTCACTTCTCACTTTCCAACCAAGTTTTCTACTACAGTACACTCCTTGATTCTCACATCTGCAGATCGCCTCTTCGCTGTCAATTCATGAGATCCATACATACGCTCTTTACAGCCAGAACAGCCAGAACAACCCAAGCCGCAAGACGCTTGTCCCAAACCTCCCACCACCGCAAAGCTCCCCAACGAGCAACCATGGCTTCCCTCGGTGCCCACACGAAGAAACACAAGGTGACCATTATCGGTTCAGGAAACTGGTATTTCCTCTACCTCCATCTGCGAACTAGTTCTAACATCTGCTAGGGGATCAACGATTGCCAAAATCATAGCTGAAAACACCAAAGAACACCCCGAACTCTTCCAAGAGAATGTCCAGATGTGGGTATACGAGGAAGAAGTTACTATTCCCAAGGACTCCCCACATTACGACTCAGCCACTGGAGACAAGCCTCAGAAGCTTACACATATCATCAACACCTACCACGAAAATGTCAAATACCTCCCCAACATCCGCCTTCCCTCAAACATAGTCGCCAACCCTTCAGTCGTAGACGCAGCAAGAGACTCCTCGATCCTCATATTCAATCTTCCCCACCAGTTTATTGGCAGAATCTCCAAACAACTCAAAGGAAACATCCTCCCCTATGCTCGCGGCATCTCCTGCATCAAGGGAGTAGAAGTAACCTCCTCCGAAATCTCTCTTTTCAGCGAATGGATCGGCGAAGGCCTAGGAATCTACTGTGGCGCCCTCTCCGGCGCCAACATCGCCAACGAAATCGCCCAGGAGAAATGGTGCGAGACAACCATCGCCTACGACCCCCCTCCTATTGACTCCCGCGCTGCTACTCCCACTGGTCCCTCGCCCTCCTCCTCCTCCATCAACCTCACCATCACCCCTGCAGAACCGCACAAAGACGTCTTAGGCAGAGAAAGCAAGGTTAAGTTGCGGGCACTGCCGACCCAGTACCCGCCGCTGGATCATGCGCTTTTCAAGACGCTGTTTTATAGACCCTACTTCCACGTCCGTATGGTCTCTGATGTAGCAGGCGTCTCTCTTGGTGGTGCCCTCAAAAACATCGTCGCTTTAGCAGCCGGCTTCGTTGAAGGTCGGGGCTGGGGCGACAACGCCAAAGCTGCCGTTATGCGGGTCGGCCTCTTGGAAATGGTCAAATTCGGCAAAGAGTTTTTTGGCCAAACGGTGCACGCAGGCACTTTCACCGAGGAGAGTTGTGGAGTGGCGGATCTGATTACGAGTTGTTCGGGGGGCAGGAATTTCAGGTGTGCGAAGATGGCGGTGGAGAGAGGGGTGACGGTGGATGAGATTGAGGCGCAGGAGTTGAATGGGCAGAAGTTGCAGGGGACGAGTACGGCGAAGGAGGTTAATAGCTTCCTCAAGTCAAAGGGACAAGAGGACGAATACCCATTGTTCAAGGCGGTTCTTGGTAAGCAAAAGAAGCCCAATAAACTTTCTCAAGAGAGGAGTGCTAACACGAGACAGATATTTTGGAGGGAAGGAATACGGTTGATGATATCCCGGCGTTATTGTCTAGGGCTGATGAACAATGATCCAACTTCTGATCTTGACGAGCATCCCTTTCTGAATTACTAGTTCTTACACATACGGTGTACTTCCCCTACATAACTAGCTATCAAGCGGGGAAATGGCAGGCAACCTGCACATTTCAAGCTTCCCACTGCCCTCCATGCTAGGCGAACAAGTCATCACTTACACTTTTAATACTAGAGAAGCTTCCCCAGCAAGCAGTGAAACTTACTTATTCAGGTAGCGTATGAGCCACGACCCCAACTTCAACTTAGCGTTCAAGGGGACAGTCTCCCCGTTTAGTATTCAATCGGAGTCTCCCTACCTGCTTAAAGCAGCCACTCGCTTTAGCAGTCAAATCTCCCACATCAACTTTTCCCCCATACCCAGCATGCGATATATTAAACCTTAACTCCGTTCATCCACCATCAAATCAGAATAACATGAGCAGAACACCAGGTTTAGAAATGCCAATGGATCAGCCAGCGGCTCTTGTTTTCCACAACTCTAAAGGAGCGATGGAGAAACGCTCAAGCAGAGCAAAGCAAAACACATATTTATTTAATCTACAAGCGCAACATCTCAGAGGCGCCTTACGTACCCGTCTCGGTTCTTCCTCCTATCGTCGGCTGCCATGCCATCTTTACTCCTGTTCCGCTCCACATCGACTAGATCTCCTGTCTGCTATCTAGGTACTTGCGTGGTGGTTCTCACTCTGTCTGAATTACTGTAGGGATCTAGGCTCGCTTCATACGTATTTCCCGGGCATATGCTATATCTTTCAGCACTCACGATGTGTGCTTGTCGGATTTTTTCTTGTTGAAGGTTGCGGTTGTGGGGGCGAGTTCTTCTCTTTCCTCTGTGTCCAACACTTATCGTGGATCTGCGCCTCTCAATCTAGGTGATTAAATCGGTCCCAGGATCTAGAGTTCGTTTCTAGCTATTGAGAATTGTGGATGATGGTTTGGAGTGGGGTCATTGATCTATGGTATGCATACGCAGGTACTTATATCCCCTCTTCAAATGATGTTGAAATTGTGATTAACGAAATAGCGAAAAGGGGAGTAAGGTCTCGCTCATAGCGTTGGGTATATAATATATATCCCTTTTATCATCAAAGCACATGGAATTTCAACGGACTTTTCGCCTGCGCAGATCTCATTAGGTTTCTGTCGCTGCAAAGTGATCTTTTATTTGGAAACACGGAGAATCGTCTATATACACGGTCGCTTGGGTTATGTGAGGGATAGGTGAGGACCATATTCCTCGTTCACGGAGCGGTCTCAGCAACAGATTGGGGTAGGTGTAGGGGATTAGAGCATCGCCATCCCGACTACCAAACTACCAGCGACGGCAGCGAGCATCCAGAGGCCTCCTGCTCCAGGAGTTGTGGAGCTGGCAGCATTGCTTTTCCCGCTTCCTGGAGTCGCTCCGGGTGGAGCGTTGACCACGATTGTTGCAGTCCCTTGCTACAATAGCTATCAGCGCCTTTCGTCGATTCGAGTAAACAGAAAGAGGGAGAGGAGGAAGTGAGAGGATTGAGAGGATTGAGATGAGCAAGAGAAGTAAGCAGATTTCACGATGGGAGAAAAAGAACTGGAAACGTACAGGACCATGACTCTCCGTCAATACTCCCAACCCAGCAATAGCTGTACATCCATTCCCCACCCCACGGTAACAGCCCCTCGGATCCTCGCACGCGGAAATCATCGCCTCGTCTCCATTATCTATACTGGCGCTCGTCTGGCCCGGAGCTAGCCACAGAGTGACAGCGTTGAAAGTCGAGGCGCCAGCAGCAGTAATGCGGGCTGTGGACGCAGTGATGTTGAGAAAGGGCGTTGCGATATCCGGGGGGTAGACTGTTAAGTATGTCACTGTGTGGTTTGTTAGCGTGCAGATTTATGAGCAGGGGCGACGAAGATAGAGAGAGTGACTTACAGAACGTGAATTGTGTTTTAGTGCAAGAAGCCGGTTGGGTTATGATATCTGCGACTAGATACTCCGTATAATCGCTCCTTGTCGGATAGCACCAGACATCCCCCGATGCCGCATACATTCCGGTCGTTGGACACGGATTATCTACTTGATACGGCGTCGTTACAGGTAGTCCCGTCCCCGAAACATAGATCTCGACGATTGTGACATCGGCTTCGATGTCTGTGGAGGTGGAGGTGGAGACGGCGGGAACAGCGCCGCCGGTGGGGAGAACGCTGTAAGTGTCGCTTTCGGTCTGGGTGTATTCGTAAATAGAACCTATGGAGTAGGTTGAGGTTGTGACTCCGATTTGGTAGTATTGGGTTGCGACCCAGGCGTGGATCGCGGGGAGGAGGGCCGTGGTCAGGAGGAGGGTTGTGAACTTCATCGTTGCAGTCTTTTGGGTTAGTGAGAATAGGTCTGGGCACCACTTGGAGAGAATACCGAGTTCCGAGTGATTCTGGAGACAGAGTATCAAAGAAAGCTCCTGGGGAGAAGGGCAAGATGCAAAGCCCTCTCAGAGTTGCGGGCTCTCAACCTTTTGAGTTGCCCATATCTATCTCACTGTCTCATGGCACAACCCATTCCTCTCCCACATACCACTATCTCCCCTCCACCAAACTGCCTCGCCGTCAGCAGCCTAATCAAAGAACCTTCCACTTCTCAGCTCGTCTTCCGAAAACGGGTCTTTCCTCCCTAAACGATTACCCAGCTCCCGTTATTTCCCTTGGCAGAGTTTTGTCCAGAGCCTTTTGTTATCCTCAGCCTTGCAAGCGTGATAGCTTATCCAATAAATGAAAGGGGATCTTCATTGAAATGATGTCCGAGCATCGTAGCGCTAATGGAAACGTTGGTCTTCAGCCTCCGTCTGGGGTGAGTCTTGGCGACTGCCGGGGCGATGATGTTAAAATCGATTAAGCATATCATATTTAGCAATGATGTTGCCTGCATGAAATGGTGGGGAAATAAGGGGGAGTAAAGCTCTGGGGCTCACTTCGTTTCTCTCAGGACCAACTACCTCCCGAGATAACAAATTGGAAGATATCCTTGCCAATGGTACCGAAAAAGGCAAGCTGGCACTGAACGATTGCAAGAATAGAGAGCAGCACCACACTATCCCGCAATTCCAAGACGCTCGTCACTGAAAATTGCCTGCAAACGCCGAGTATCAATTATTGACAGCCGCACTCAGGAATAGAAATATCAATGGGCCACTGGCCGATATCATTCCCTCAATAATGTAATGCGGCAAACTTGGCGGTGGCGTTGTCAGACACCTATTGTCGCCAGAACATTGCGCCTTGTGGAACAAGGTGAATATTCGAGGGCGTCTACGAGCGCCACTTGTTTTCAACGAATAGAATGACGGCACATTGAATGGAAAAGAAATCAGGATTGGGGGTCATTCAGTCCAGTAACCAGAACAGTTGTCTCGACTTCTGAGAAAAAGCAAAGACACTTGAATAGCGATTCCCTCGAGTAAGATAATTGAAGGCGGGACAGTGAATAAGTTGCACGTTTCCTAGATATCTCACTTATATTAACCTAATTGATGATTTGTTCTGATAGAAGTGGAAGAGATGGTAAGAGGAATCGGGAGAGGTTAGAATAGGCTTTCGCTTGTGGACTCTTATCCCTGTTCCTCTTTCTCTTCCTCATTTGGAAACGGCACAAAGTTTTGACTGTCCTTACTTCGGCTAGTAAAAGTGCAGGTTTTAGTATCTGGTATAGGTATAACTAACGTGATGTTCATTTCAGCAGCTGTTTTATTAGCATGCGTAAATTCATAAGGATTACAAGCGTATTCCAACTGCTTTTGTCAAGCCGTTACTGATACTTCTCAAAAATAACAGAATGCATGTCTCGATAACAGACCTATTTGTTATCGGACTTTTGATAATTTACCTCTTTGGAATCTCAGGAGCGGCTGAAGCGCTGGGATAATCGCATTATGCATCCGTACCTAAACACTACGTGCTCTGCCCTACATGAAGTGGGATTTGACCATAACTGACGATAAACATCTCTCATTTCCCCTAGAAATCTTGCAAACTCTCACGTCCCACCCACTCCTTCCTAACTGAAATTAAACTCTACAACATCATGTCGCCCTTGCTCAAATCCTCGTAATCAAGGCTTTGATAACCTTCATCTCCCTCACAAGTTTCTTGACGTTTCGGCATGCAAGAATGAGGCGAGAGAGAATTAGACGTGCTCTGTTGGAAACCCAACCCGCTTTTCTGAACCCAGTAATATCTGTCACTTATAAATACTTCGCACATCTGACCCCGATTCCCGTGTTTGAACCCGTCACAATCATTGTCTTGCCCTTCAAGTCTGCTGCAGGAGCTTTAGGGGAACCACAGATCTGGCCACCCAAAAAGTGTATCTTGTCTCCCGCGTTCGGCATGTTTAATCATGATTGGAAGATGGTATGTTGGAAGGTAGGTAGAAAGCTTTGTGTATTGCCGCAGAGGTAATTCTGTGATATTAGCTAGTTGTGCAAGGTCTTGGATGATAAATGAAATCGAGATCTCCGCTCTTCAAGTATCAAGTCTTATACATGCTAAAATTTCGTCTCGAAAACCGTGTACTTAAATGTGGTTGATTTGTTGGTTTGTGCAAAGACATCCTACCCACAACCCGTAATAGCTGCGTTCTTGATTTAGCCCAAGTTTAGGTTGCAAGAAAGCCATGGAAATGGCTAGTTTTGGACGAAGCCCACTCCAGACTTCGTTAAATACTCGTTTATTGAAACTGAATCGGGCTATTTTGAAAAGTGCTGTAAAGTGGGTCGTGCCCCCTTTCCTAAGCGAAAAAAGTAAACAGATCAAGCGTTGACTCTGAAAACTTTCCCAATTTATATTCTGCGCACTTTGCCTATTCCTATACACTTTTATTTTGACAGTGAATATTATATTAGCCTGCTCCTAACTAGGCCGCCGTCCATACAAGCCTTCTGCCTATATATACCGGCCTTCCTGTCAACACTACCTTCCGAATTACATCTACCTTCCATAAACCTTTCGACTTTCAAACACAAAAATTCACACTCCCGAAAGCAAAACATGCTGTTCCCTAAGATCTTGTTCATCGTTGCGGCTGCTGTTATTCCCAACGCAGTGGGATCTCCTATTGCCGCAGAGTCGAATGCCGTGGTTCGTCAAAGTGAGTTCCTCCACCTTATCCCCTGGCTTTCTTCTGGAAGGGTATTCTAATTCCATATCCAGTCTACCCCTCAAACGCCGCTTTTTCTTTCCACTTCCGTCTTCCCGTCGCTCTCAGCACCATTACCACCTTTGATAGCGCTTGGATTTCTACCCCAACTACCTGGTTCTTCGGACAAACCTGGTACTTCACCTACTCTAATCGCCTCGTCTACCTCGAGCTCTTCCGTAACATGCAATGGACTCCTTCAGCCACCCCAACCTTTGCCAAGGATGGTTCATTCAATGACTTGACCACCTTCCAATATCAAGACACCTCTATCTCTACCATCTGGTCCGACTACGGTGTTGATACTCCCAACCAGGTTGGCCACTTCAGCACCAATCCCTCCAAGAACACCTACGCATACCACCCTACCGGCCACCTTGCGCCCTACAACAACACATGGGAGATCATTGGCTGGGGTTATGATGAACTGGGTGAATGGTGCGCCATGTACGAGAGTGCAGGCCTTGGCGTCGCCCCGGCTTTCGACATCCTTAGTAGAGATGACAAGGGCCCTAGTCCAGCCACTATGGGAAGAATCCAGAATGCAGTCATGAATTTGAAGAACGTGGACTTGACCTCGTGGTTCCAAGCTGCTAAGCCCTTGGTCCAAGATGGTGCTCGTGCTGGGCTTCCATTCCCGACTTGCAATGCTACTTGCATGGCAAACGGTAAGCGCAATCTTTATCCATAACGAGAATACCATGCTAACCCCATATTTCTACAGAGAATGCTGGCTTCTGATTGCACTATGGCTAGCAAATGGAATACGATCTGAACTGCGGTTGGGGTCGATGGCGTTGAGCTTGTCGATAATTGAAATCCGATTTCATAGACCATAAATCAATTCTCTGAAAACCAATTTCCCGTCTGCAGACTCATGCCTGTGAAACCTCCAGTTGCCCCAAAGTAGCTTTGTCCTTTAATCAGTCCTAACCAAACTTAATCTTGAACCGGAGTGCTCAAGGAGACCCCTGAATAACCATGGAGCCCAAGACACACTTGCATACAAATAATTTTTTCTATCGGCAGAGCAGCAATGGCACAGGCGGCTCCTATTATCTAGTGATCCTGGATATGCACAATACCGATATCATTTCACTAGTCAAGACTTACTTTGACCTGCGCCCGCGAGGTCAGTTTGATAAACTAAGCATGGACTTCTCCAGAGTGGCGTCAGAGAGCTGCTTCCCCCCAGGGTACGAATCAAGAGACTCGTCCACCTGGGCGGAGTTATACATTGCCTAAATCGATGTCTCGGGAGATACAATCTAAAGGCTGGAGCTATCTACCTCTGCACTCCACCAGGGAAGGTTACGGAACCTTCCCGTCAGTGCCCGAGACAATCTTTGTCTTTCCTTTTGCAGTCCAAAACCTTCCATACGGGACGTTACTACAGACGGCCTTCTGATGAAGCTAGGAGCCAGAACGTCTTGGGCATACTTCCTAAACTTAGAATATACCTGAACTTATGAACTGCAGTTAATATTCAGTGATTATCAAAAATCAACATGAGTTTTACAGTCTTGCGTTCGAGAGCAAGCGAGACCAATCGGGTCTGGAGCTTGAAGGTGCCTTACGGAGCTGCAGTCTTGTCTCTTTGAGGATACGGCATGTGTTCCTTGTATTACTCAAGCTTGAGACAGGCACGACTTAAGACTTAATGCCTTTCACTCCAGCTCGAGATTAAGCAAGCACCCGCGACAATGTCTCGGGACCTGAGAGGTGGAGTTGGATGGACATGGAGAAATGCCTCTGTTTCTATCGCTACAAGTTGGTAGCCATCACCTATTACAATCTCCAATCACCCTCTCCACCAGTCCCAAAATTGTGCTTCTTAGCAAAGATACTGCTAATGGGAAGTTCGGCAATGGAAATATTTCACTAAGCTCGAGCATGAAGAGCTCGCGAAGAAGCTCGACACGGACTTGGTAATGCACTTACACCAATACCTGCCGGCAGCCGAATTGCCAAAGGCAATGCGCATACTTTGTCAGCTCGTGAGGAGCCGCCTCGCGACGGTCGGAGCCTCAGGGCATCAGAGCGCGCGAGTGATTTTGAATCAGGAGTATGGAATGAGTCAAGCTGGCAAAGCTATGAGAGTTCCTTTGGATGGAATGAAGATGGTTGATGCGGCGGAGGAAAATGAGGAAGACGACGAGCAAGCTTTGGACACCGGAGCAGGCGAAAGAACACGACTGGCTAAACGCTGAGTACTTCATCTCATAATCAGCACGCGCCACAACAAACTGACAGAGGCACGTCCTTGCGTACAAGAAGATTTTCTTAGTAATTGTTTGAGAATGTTTTCCACTCTCGAACTCATGGCCAGGGGGTCTTCTGCCAAGAATATGTCTGATGGGGACAAAGAACAGGAGGGTTTAGAAATATGACTTCGGAATTTTAAATAGCAGTAAGTATCTCGAAGCACATGCATTCATCATACCTTGGAATCACATCCAAGATCCAGCATTCCCTATTACCCATAATCGATTATCGTGCTTCATACTGCCACAGAAAAACCACAGCTACTTCGCCAGCACTAGCCACCATGAATTCCCAAGAGCGAATACCAATGGAGACCACCTCACCGGCTCCCACGAACCAAATCCCAGCAGCCATAACAACCGGAGCGCCCAAGCTCATACCTTTAGCAACCCTCACTACTATCCTGGACAATGACCTACCAGGCGTCATCCCAAGTCGCCGACTGCTCGACGCTTTGAAAACAAAAACCAAGAAAGATCTCATCGGTTTGCTTGTGGGTTTCTATCAGAAATCTAAGGTGTTGGAAGAAGAGGCACTCGAGCAATGCGAAGATGCGAATAATTTCCACGGACTTTGGGAGGAGAGCAGGGAAAGGGAGGAAGTATTGCAAAATGAGGTGAGAATGTGGAAGCTGGGGTTTGAGAATTTCCGGACGAGGCAGGAAGAGCAGGCTAGGAAGAGGAAAGGGAAGAGTGTTGGCTCCGGGAAAGGGGTTTGGGGTTTCTTGGGATGATCTGATGGTGGTTCTAAGGAAGCAGGGAGAGTGACGAGAACTTCCAGAGAAATGTGGATGTGTTTGCACAGCTTGAAATCCTGGTTGCTAACAGAATGAAATGGATGCTAAATTACTTGACCTGCAAACTTCCTACTTGATAGAAACACAATGGAAACCGACCAATGCCGATTGATTCGTGTCTCTAACTTCATATATGCCCCCTTTAATCCATTGTTGAAAGGAGAAATTAATTGTTGGACTTGTGAGACCGCAGAAGAATGCTCGAGGACATATCTTTAGGATTTCGAAGGCTGAGGACCCAGTTCTCATACCTTCCAAATCGTCATACCACATAGTGTAAACTCACACATGGACTCAAAGTACCTTTTTGAAAAACTTCCCAAGTCTTTTTCGTTCAGTTATCTGCAAATCCGCTTGACTGTCAGGAAAGTGCTTGAAACCCATATTATTAGACGTAACATTCCGAATCCATAACGATGAATCCATCCAGAAGGAACCTGGCCATTTCCCGCACCGCTACACCAATACCCTCATTCCCACGAATTCCCCAAAACCCACCACCAAGCTGCCCATCACAACGCACCCCCGCACTCCCCAACCGATCTACAGTACCTTTGATCCGAACTCTCCCTCCAGAGCCACGCCGACGCTCAAACTCTTCGCTCTCTACAGCAGAAGCTACACCTACGAACAGCTCTTGGATAACGACCTAGCCTGGCAACACTGTTTCGACGACATGAGCGCCAAATTTATCATAACACACAACGAAGCACATGGAAATGATTGAGTTACATAGGGCATTCTGGAATATGAAATAAATAAATTTGATTATTTGCCGAATCAAGTCATATAACTCGAATTACTAAAGTCAGGCGAGCCTGCACGTTCTGAGGATAACGGTGCAGCTGTTCGGCACCCGTTGCGGTTTGATAGTGAGACATTTTGAATCGCGTCAGACCGATTTTGGAGTCTAGAAGAAGCCATGGAGAATTGACAAAGCTCTCCTGTATTTTTGAAACTGGTATTCTGTTGTCTGTACCTATTGTCTTAATGGAAATTATGTTTGGGGTGCTGCCGTGTCAAGGCATTGGGCACTGTTTGGTACCAAGTGAGATAGAGACAATGAAGAACATTCTGGACTTGAAACTTTGAGAGTCATAAGTATCGGAAAGTCCCACGAAGTCATGATGTCCTCTTCTTGAAAAGATTGGGATATTAAGCCAGGTGGTTCTTTTCATTCACCTGCCACTCTCTACTACAGACAGTATCCACAAGAAAACATGTCACCAGAACGTAACCCTCCCCAAAAACCACTTCCCCTCCTTCCAGCCACGACATTTGAAGCCATCACCGGGCAGACTGAACGCATGACGGTCCCAGAAGCCATCACTCGACTACAGGCGCTAGCTTCAGCATCAATCGTACCAGAGAGTATAAGCGCGAGAAGCACAGAGAATACCAGTGACTTCAGATCAGAAAACCTGGCGGACCACATCGCAGTGCTTGAGCGCCCTCTTACCCACAGTCAAGAAGAATGGTTCCAGGGAGATGAACTTTCCAACCTTCGCGCAGCGATTCACGAGCAACAGCAAAAAGAAGTTGTCCTACGACAAACTATCGATGGCGCCCAACAGGCATCAAAAGACTATCAGCAACAGGTGCACATATTGCAAGAGGAACTGCATGAGAAATTCCGAGAGATCAAATGTCTCAAAAATATGCTCAATGAGAAGGGCAGCATGGAGGAGACGAGCTGTCCAGATGGAACTGGTCCTAAAGAACTTGGGAAGCTGCTGTCGAGACTCGGCCAGCGCGCCATGATCCTTGAAGGCAATCCCTCAGATCACCAATGGAACATCCAACGGAATACTAACGAAGAAATCATACAGCGCCTCGCTGTACTCCAGGAGAACTTTACTTTACTCGGAGGCTTAGTCAAAAGTGTGATTGATAAAATGGGTGCGATGGATAGCAGTCAAGCTAGGACTGACGATCTCTTGACTAGGATCTCGATAGGGCTGAAGGAGTTGAAGAGAGGGAAGCTAAACTCGCTTGGATTGTTGAAGGGCGAGACGGGAGACTCCTCAGTGCTTTTCAAGAGCACCGTGGTAGCAGCATTGGCCGACGATGATGAGTACAATCAGTTTCTTGAGAAGGAAAAGAGGATCAGAGCCGAGGTGGAGATGGTAGAGGGGAAGCTGCTGGCGATTGAGAGGCTCCCGGGGGGGTTTGTCCGATTCTCGATTGTTCTCGAGGGTGAGCGATATGAGCAGGGAGATAGATTGCCGCTCGAGGGCGGAAGGAAAATTCACCAAGTAATGCACGCCCTTTGTGCGCACCGTCAAAAAATTCAGGACTATTGCGGACGAGTGTGGTTCCAAGGGACGATTGGGGGGGAGTTGGAGGAGCAGAAGCGGTCCGAGAACTTGACGAATGCTCAGCTGGCGGCTTTGACAGGGAGGGAAACGGTTTCTGCGAGGACTGCTAGGGAGAGGATCCCAGGGCGGGGACGAGCAGCATAGCAGTAAGCAGAGTCTGCATTTTAAAGTTGGATTGGGGTCTTTTGTTTCTGATGTCTTTTAATACCTGTTAATTGAAGTTGTTTGCCCATGTTCATGAAAATGAGGACAAGAGGTGGATTGTTACCCTCGAGACCGAACCCGTTCTAAAGTCCACCCCGACCACCACTTATTGATGACGAGGTTCGGAGAAAGTACCAATCACGGTTTGAAGAGACACATGTAATCTGTTGAATGTGACGAAGTAAGCTGTGGAGAGAGTCAGAAGCATCCGCTTAGGTCTATCTGGGTAGAGATTCATTGCTTTCAATCATTCCCTTTGGATATTATTTGGCGTGGCCTGACTTCGGAGTCCGTTCACGATCCCATATAACCACCGAAGCATCACGGTGCTTCCTGTCATCATTAAAGCGGCAGTCGTGAACAGGATGATTCTCTGTGTTGTATCTAATGCAGCGAACAACGGATAAGGGTAACTAGATATGTCAGGATTTTTCTTGTGGAAAGGAAACTGACTACCTACAATCCGTTATGCTTATAACATTGCTCAACCCAAGTCCAGTATGCAACCGCAATGCCAGAACTCAACCCCATTGCAGGAACTGCCTTGATGGTCCAAGGTGGTGAGAGGAACAGTAAGTCTATCACCAGAAGGATGGACGGAACTGCATGGAATCCAATATCTGCCACTGGTGCAATGTGCATCTCAGGAGGCACAAGCAATGTCCTGTCTATGGCACTAATTCCCCAGTATAAAATGCTGATCAGAACCTCCAGGGGTGCGCTGCACAAGGACAAAGTGTTCTTAATGAGGAACAGCGTTGGTGACAGCGTTATGTCTGCCAGTAAACCAAATATGAAAGTCGCGTAGGCTACTGTGAGGCCCAAAATGGTCAAGTATTGCCAGTGCCAGCCATACGAATCGTTGATCATAGTGGGGAAGTCGATAAGGTATTTATAACACATAGTGAAGGAGGAAATTCCGAGTATGTGGATGGCAGCGGAGATGCCTCTAGAGGGCGAGGAGAGTCGCTGGAGGGGATGGCGAGCCATCAGCTGATCAGTAATTGAAGGCATTGCCGCAACAAGTCTATGTCATGTATCAAAAAGAGAGAAGTTTAACTGCAATGAGAATATGTGTTGGTTTGATATTACAGCTGGGAGTCGCAGAGGTTAGCTCCAGCCGTGCGCCCCACAAAATTTCCAATCTTCAGCCTTGCATCGTGGTCTGAACTTTATGAGTGATCTTCAATCCCTGTGACACTTCAATCACCCTAAGCTGAGCATAATGGCCGAGGACGCCTTAGAGACAAAATCGAATAAGAGGAGCCGCTCTGGGGATGAGGGTAAGCCATGTCTTTTACCATCTTGGAATACCGTTGACCTTGCAGACTCTTCATCCGACGATGACATGGGACCGCAGCTCCCCTCTGTGCAGGCACCGAAGAAGAAGAAACGGAAGCTCCCGTATGAGAAGCTATATGTCTCTGCCCTCCCTACCTCTGCGCGGTATTCGAAGTCTTTGATGCACAAGGAGCAACTGTCATTCATGACTATGACTCCATTGACCGACTTTCTGATCACTAGCTCCGTGGACGGCGCCGTAAAGTTCTGGAAGAAAGGAGCAGATGGAATCGAGTTTGTGAAAGAGTTCAAGGCTCACACTGGAGAAATCAAGAGTGTGTCTGTCAGTGCGGATGGGAGGAGCTTCGCGACGGCTGGGGTGGACAAGAGCATAACTATATTCGATGTCATGACATTTGACTTGGTAGCTATGCTCACACTCGAATTTACACCGAAATGTGTATGTTGGATACATCGACGTGGTGCATCTTTGCCTCTCTTAGCGGTATCAGACGAAGTCAACCATACTATACGGATCTACGATGGGAGAGGAGAGAACCAGGAGCCAATACACACGATCTCAGGCCTTCACCGGAGTGTCATATCTCTCATGGCATTCAATGATGTATATGATTGTGTTATTTCAGCAGATGAGAATGGCATGGTCGAATACTGGCGCCCAGGAGGAAATTATGAGAAGCCCGATAATGTCTTCGAATACAAGAGCTCCACAAGTCTCTTCGAATTTAAGAAGGCCAAATCTACACCAGCTTCGTTGACTATTTCTCCTTCAGGCGCACAATTTGCTACTTTTTCATTCCCGGATCGAAAAGTGCGGATATTTGATTTCCCCACGGGGAAGCTTTACCGAACTTATGATGAGTCTCTCCAGATCATAGAAGAGATGCAACAAGCTGGGACTGCTCTTCAAAAATTGGAAGATGTCGAATTTGGCCGCCGGCTCGCGACTGAGAGAGAGCTGGAAAGTCCCGCACTCCGGAACAAAGTCAATGTGATCTTTGACGAGACGGGCCACTTCATCATCTATGGGTCAATTCTTGGGACTAAGGTTTTGAACACATACACAAATCGTGTTGTGAAAGTCTACGGGAAGGATGAAAACTACCGAGCACTCAGTGTGGCCATATACCAGGGCCAACCTCAAAAGAAAGGCATCACGACTGTTGCCATGGCTGCATCGAACAATCCTCTGTTGCAAGAATCCGAGGTCAGAGATCCAATTCTCTTCACGACTGGTGTTGGTAAGGTCCGGTTCTACATGTTCACAAATGACGAGAACATATCGAAGGCGGAGCGGGATGTACAGAATGAAAGACCGACAAACCCAAATGCCAGGAAAGCTGTCGAGGCGAAGGCTACGGAGACGGGTACTGCCGCTATTGTTCATACCACTTATGGTGACATACACATACGTTTGTTTCCAGATGCAGCCCCTAAAGCTGTTGAGAACTTCGTTACGCATTCAAAACAAGGGTACTACAACAACACAATCTTCCATCGAGTCATTCGGAAGTTCATGATCCAGTGTGGAGACCCTCTCGGTGACGGGACTGGTGGAGAGAGCATCTGGGGCAAAGAGTTTGCGGATGAGTTCAGCACATTGAAGCATGACAAGCCTTACACTGTGAGTATGGCCAATGCCGGTCCAAATACCAACGGTAGTCAGTTTTTTATTACTACTGAAAAGACTGTAAGTACACCTGATTCTGAACGTTCTGCTCGACACTAACACTTTACAAGTCTTGGTTGGACAATAAACATACGATCTTTGGTCGAGCGATTCAAGGACTGGATGTTATTCATAAAATCGAGAACGCTAGGGTTTACAAGGAGAAGCCAGAGGACGATATTAAAATTCTGAATATAGAAATCATGTAAAATAAGGAAATGCGATCAATGATAACCTTAAGCTGAATATTGATTTTCCTTAGTACGTTCCCGCAAGGGTTTTTTTCTTTAACTACTTTCTGGTAATTGTTACCCTGACCTGACTTGCAATAAAGTAGAAGAATAAGACAGATGCCTCGGCGCCTGATATATCGGGCTCGAGCCCAGCTCCTTATCGATAAGCCAGCCCTTCCCCTTCCCCGTCCCATATTCAAAATATCTTGTCAACAACCTCAACAGCCTCCTACTTCTACCACATTCCTTCCAGCCTTCAATCTGCTCAAGTCTTTGAGCTTCTGCGTTCCATTTCATTTTCCCACACACTCCTTTCTTGCTATGCACCCCCTATCTTCACAAATCAAAGCCACAAGGCGATATAGCGCTGCTCGCCTTCCCCCCTCGTTTGACTTGATATCTACGACTTGCAACGAGGATAGCAGTAAACCGATCACCTTTTGGAACCGGCATCATGCCGCGACCAAAGTTAGTTGGTGCCCCACCGCCGAAGACAAGAAGCCGTACCGGATGCAAGTAAGTTGGCCTGCCCCGTTTGTAGCCAGCTCGTACCGCAAATGTGTCGACCCTTTGCATGTCAATCGCCAACTCTTATAATAGGCAGTGCAAAAACCGCAAGGTCAAATGTGATGAATCTAAGCCTTCATGCCAGAGCTGTATTAAGTTAGGCGAGACCTGCGACTACTCGATGCAACTTAACTGGGACGGTAGAGGCAAGGGCAAGGCGAAGGTGGATGCTTCAGCTGGAGGCATGATCAACTTCTCATCTGGAATGATCACTATGGGACCTCCAGGAGGTAATTCGAGCCCTGTAGCAGCACCGACATCAGCACCTCCTCCTCAGCTTTCCCCGCCTACATATTTTCCTCGGTCAGATCCAAACAGTGGCAGCCAACGCCCTCTCTCAAGAGGACATAACTACTCCATGGCACCCATTTCGCAGGTTCCCAACAGTCCTCCACCTCAAAATGGCATATCTAGTATGCTAATCGACCCTTTATTGAGAAACTCTGAGGATTTTGCTGTTTGGGGCTATGGAGATGGTGTGCTCAGCATGCATCAGCGTTACCCAGATCAGCAATACCCTCAAAGCTACGAACGATACCATGGCCCTAAGTCATCCCGAGACACTCAAGTCGACAAGCTCAGCCAAGCACAAGGCCATGAAGATGCACCATCACCTACAAACACAATGGCTAGCATAGGCTCATACTCAAACAGAAGCGCATTCACGACTGCTGGTAGCCCGAAAATCTCCACACCTACTTTCCTTGCTGTTGAGAATTGTGAAGAGGCCAGCTACGAGAGACCCCATAAGCGCCTACGATACGATCCAGGTCGACCTACAAGTGCACCCTATGGCCAAGCAGTGCCGCCGTCTGGGGAGTATTCCGAGTCCTACACCATGGGTTGTGATCCGGCCATGGAGAAGCTCCCTGCTAGCTTTGTGTCAAGTCGCAATGATACTACTACCCACCAATATTCAATGTCACGAGTGACAATTCAAGAAATTCAAGAAATTGAAGACCGCCACCGACTTTCTGTCGACTCCCTTTTGTCAGCCCCTGAGGTGCCATACCAGAAGTATCTTGGTTTACCTTATCGGCTGAACGAAGAATTGCAAAAGTGGGCAGAAGCACATGAAGATTCTACGCCATATGGCTATGATGTGGGTGTGAAGGACCTCGACTTTGGTAGGAATGACGATAAGTATTCCCTCAGCGGCATGCCTCCTATCTCGATTAGGGAACACCAGGAGCACTCGCTGGACGCAGATCAAAGATTGATGCTTGAATTTGGCTTTGGAGTAGAAAAGGAGACAGCATTTGAAAACGGAGGATACTATACCGAGCCAGTCATTGTAGGAATCCCAAAGGCCCTGAAGCCATTGCCGAAGATGCTTCTGGATAACCCCATGAACCTACTTGTGAGTAAATCCTATCCCCTTGTTGAGATCAAACGCTAATAACTTTTAGTATTTCGTGAGTTATCTTGCAATATACTCCTTGTATATCTACAATGCTACAATGCTACATAAACTTCTCCCTTGCTACTCTTTGGAGCTCCATCAACAGATATGACCATAGATTTGCATGCTTAGACGCTTTTCATGTTTAGCATATATCTTAACAGAAAAACGGCTCACTAACGTCATGATAGCATCATTTCCTCAACCACACTGCTGGCTGCTTAATACCCCACAACTGCTCGTCTAACCCATTTAAGAGTGTCCTCCCGCAGATGGCAGTTCGCGATGAAAACCTCCTCAATCTTCTTCTTGCATACTCCGCATCGCACCGAGCTCGACTTTTACGACAACCCGAGCCTGCAACTCGAATTGCAGCATGGGTCCAAAATATCTTCCCCAACTTGCGCAGAGCATTGGATGATCCAAACCAGATGGTCACCAATGCAAACCTTGCTACTTCTATCATGCTTGCTTCTCTCGAAATAATCTCCCCCAAGGCCTTCGGGGTCGCAGTTCCATGGCAAAATCACCTCGACACTGCTCGTCAGATGATTGCAGCTAGAGGTGGTCCACAGAGAATGCAGACTGCATCTCAGGGTGACAAGGTGTCCTCTTTTCTTTGGAGTTGGTTTGCATACCTTGACGTACTTGGTAGTCTTAGTGGAGGAAAGGCTAACTCGTCATCTTCGGTAAGTCATCTTTTCCACTCGCACACGCCTTAAAATTCCAAGTAACTCATACTAACTTCCACGCAAGGCATGGATCTTGGATTATGAAATCGACGCCGAAAATGACTACCAAATCGACTGCATCCTTGGGTTTACCAGCAGATGTGTGCGCCTACTCGCCAAGATCGCAGAACTCGCTAGAACTTGTGACGTCGAACGCATTGGACCAGACCACGAATTCAAGTCAAACTGGAAGCCTTCCAAGGAAATTTTTGAACGAGGAAAGCAACTAGAGCAAGAATTAAGCGAATCGCGCCTTCACCCTGCCAAGCCATGTACGCACATGCAGTCCAGCAGCACAGCCGCGTATCAATGGGACAGCATTGAGATGAATGCAACCAATGAAGCCTTTCATCTCGCTGGTATTGTGCACTTGCATCGCCGAATTTTAGGAAAGCCATCAGATCATCCCGATGTCCAGAAGGCTGTTCGCGAGATATTTGGCACCTTATACAAGGTTAGGAGAGGAAGCAGTGCAGAAGCATGCCTCCTATTCCCGATGTTCACTGCTGGCTGCGATGCTCTGGAGGCAAAGCAGCGTAACGATATCCTGGATCGTATCAAGCTTGTTGAGAGACTTGGTATGACGCAAGTCCACAAGGCCCGCACTTTGATGGAGCGAGTCTGGGAGACCGGGAAACCGTGGGAGTCTCTAGTTGCTGGGGAGTTCTTTGGGTGAAAACTCCTAAGGGGAATAATTTTTGAGTACTGTACGAATTACGAATTACACATTGCTTCACCAGACGCACAACGAAATTAGACGAAGTAACGAAGGAACAAAAGGAAAGACCAAAATCCACAAGTCGTTATGATGGAAAGGAGACTTTGGTTTGTTCTTCTGTCCTAAGCATGACGCTAAAAAGCTCGATAGTCGGCTTTGTTCAATACTAAACACGGACCCAAATGAATGACGAAGGAACGAACAGAACGAACAATTCCACAAGACGTTATTATGAAAAGAATGCTTCAGTTGCTTCTATTGTCCTAAGCATGACGTTAAAAGGCTAGGGTCAACCCCTGTTCTCGAAAAGGGACGTTGGGGAAAGGATCTGGGCATATTTTGCCCAGTTCCGATGGGGACCCAGCGAATATTTGAGCAGAAATTCTCCAAAGGAGACAAAATTGAATAGTAAGGATGGCTTGGCAAGCCATTTCTTTGCTCCGAATCCAGAATGTCAGCCTCGGCCGAGGAGGTTTCTTTTCCTGGGTAAGGTAGAGGTAAATCCTAAAGGGTGCGGTGTTGAAGGGATCAAACACGCTCTTATAGGATGCTCAAGTAAAGCGGCGTGGGACTGGCCACGTCTTTCATCAAAGCCAGTGGCATTCAAAGGCTCTGTAAACTCGCCCCGTTCGCGACTCTTTGGGAATGTTTTGGGCAATTTGGAGGGCATGTATGTTGCAAGCCAATTTGCCCTGCACAGATTTTGCCGGCTTTCAGAAAGTGCTAGGTAATTTTCCTGGCATGAATTTTGTTAGCCAACTTGCCGGAGACTGGATGTGGCTGGGCAACAATCCATCGGCTATCTCTCAGTCCGACGGATGTTGCAGTGGGGTTTCCTAGGATTACCAGCTGTGTGCTAGGCATATAATCTGTAGGCCCTGAGCAATGGCGTAGACACCAAAGCGGTGCTGGGGACTGATCTTCCGGGAACCGCCAGTAGCCCTCCTTGGAGGCCCCCCCTCATGGCCCGGTTTGTTTTTGCAGATCTGTGTCGGATGATGCTCCGCTGGCCCTCTGGGGGCCACGGTGGAGGCTATGATTATTGCATGAGTCTACAGGATGTAAAAAGGGTGAGCTCGTAGGCTTGCTGAATAGATGGTAGATAAATTCACTAAGATTTTCGATCAAATCATAGAATTTAGGACTAGAGATTTGGTAGATTCTTCACTCCTTTGACGTCGAGATCTGGGTGGGTCTTTAGTCTTATTTGTTATCGGAGATTTCAGCCTTGGTGCTGGCCTGAATAACTAGACTTGCTTACCAATATTCCATCTTCAGGTATCAAGATACAGTATCTCTATAGTGACAGTATTTCTAGAGATAGCTAATATTAAGAGGATTCCTAGTCGTTCAAATTTTCCATATATTCAATAGCGCGCATCAACATGTCTCCTCAGCCTCGTGACGAAGCGAAGTAACAGTTACCCGGTAACCCGGTAACCCCAGGTTTCGGATCCCGGAATAGGCTAGCGCGATGGCCTTTCTACATGCCTCGGCCTCGGCACCAGAAAACCAGAAAACCACGAATTTACTCCCTGAACACCCAATCAAGACGGCAACACATACCCGAACCCTCTCTGACTAGCACAAACATGAGTAAAGCGGTTAACATCCTGACTGGCATTTTCTTCTCCTGCATCATTGCCTACATCCTTCCTCAATATATCGCCTGGGTTCCTGACTTTGGCATTCCAGTAATCCTCCTTATTATCTGCCTCAATCTAACACAGCTCATAGACTTTGAGAAGTTGGACAAGTTGGAGAACGGCGAGAAGCAAAAGAAATAGCAATAATGCCGACCGAATCAACCTACGAGAAGCTCGATATCCCCAATGTGGATCTATGGACATTCCTGTTTGAGCGGAAGGATAGGGAATTCCCTGACGATAAAGGTACAGGACAGTGCTACAACTGACTTTGGATTCCCCAGATTCAACCCCACTCTCGAATCCGAATCTTGCTCACACACCGCGCATAGTAATCTACATCAACCCCGACACCAACCGCTCATATACCTACGCTCAAGTCCGCAGCACCGCTCTCGACTTTGGAAAAGGCCTCCGCGCAGTTTGGGAGTGGAAACGCGGGGATGTCCTCGCTATCTACAGTCCCAACTGTATCGATACACCCGCCATAACATGGGGAACCCACTGGGCCGGCGGTGTGCTCTCGCCTGCAAACCCAGGCTACACAGTCTCCGAACTCACCTTCCAGCTCAAAGACTCTGGGGCAAAGGCCCTCGTCACGCAGAAAGCCTTCCTCAAACCAGCCCTCGCGGCCTGCGCCCAAGTCGGTATCCCCACCGACCGCATCATCCTCATGGGAGACGAGAGAGACGAGTCTATGAAACACAAACACTTCACTACTATCCGCAATCTCGCTGGTACGAGCAGATATCGAAAGGCAAAGCTTAACGCAAAGAAAGATTTGGCGTTTCTAGTCTATAGTTCCGGAACGACCGGGCACCCGAAGGGAGTCATGCTTAGTCATTCGAATATCGTGAGCAATGTTTGTATGATTAAGGTGGGAGAGGAAAAGAATTTGAGCTGGAAAGGTGGAAAGGATAATCAGGGCGACAAGATACTGGCTTTCTTACCATTCTTCCATATATATGTGGGTTCTTTTCAGTATTCTCTGTGGTAACACATAATAGTGTACCTCCAACCATGCAACTAATCCTAGATATTAAGGCAGCTCTGCCTTTTATTCCAGATTCCTTTGCCGAGGACCTCATTATTCCCTATCTGAGAGCTTTGATCTAGCTTTACTAACAACCAAATAGGGATTGACCTGCCTTATCCACCAGTCTATTTACTCAGGGCTTTCCCTCATCGTCATGCCGAAATTTGACTTAGCTCTCTTCTGCAAAAATGTTCAAAAATACCACATCACATTTGCATACGTCGTTCCACCAATCATCCTTATGCTTGGCAAGTCTCCTATCGTCAACGACTACGACCTCTCATCTATCCGTATGATGAACTCTGGAGCTGCCCCACTTACCAAAGAGCTGGTGGAAACTGTTTATGATCGTCTGAAAATTCCAATCAAGCAAGGTTATGGACTCTCTGAAACCTCACCCACGACCCATACTCAGCCATGGGAAACATGGAGAACACACATAGGTTCTGTTGGCCGCCTCCTGCCAAATCAAGTTACGAAGTATATGGATGCGGAAGACAAGGAAGTTCCAGCAGGCCAAACTGGCGAGTTATGGATCAAAGGTCCGAACGTTTTCCTCGGCTACCTGAATAACGAGGAAGGCACGAAAAATGCTCTCACTTCAGACGGATACTTCAAAACTGGAGATGTCGGGCACCAAGACAAAGATGGCAATTTCTACATCACCGACCGTGTCAAGGAACTCATCAAATACAAAGGCTTCCAAGTGCCACCTGCCGAACTCGAAGGCTACCTCATCTCCCATCCCGACATTGATGACGTGGCCGTCATCGGAATTGAAGACAAGGAACAGGCTACTGAAGTTCCAAGAGCTTATGTTGTGCCTAGGAAGGGAGTCGAGGGCTCGAAAGAAAAGGAAAATGAGATTGTGGATTGGTTGAGAGCCAAGGTTTCGAATCATAAGAGGTTGAGAGGGGGTGTGAGGTTTGTGGATGAAATCCCGAAGAGTGTGAGTGGGAAGATTTTGAGGAGAGTCTTGAAGGCGCAGGCGTTGGAGGAGATGAAGAAAGGTGAGAAGGCTAAACTTTAGATGGAGGGTTTGCGAGCAGATTTTTAGATCTACATCACTGGGTTTTAATGAATTTGGAATGTAAATTAGGACGGTCATGGCTTTATTAGAAGAAATAAAAAAACGTTAAAGATTCAGGACCGTCTCGACTTTTGAATTGGCGTCATATTCCCAGGTGGACTCCGCCCCCTCAGCACGATATGCTTATGCGGATGTTCTAGCATGACTCGGATTTTTCGTACCGCTCATATACGAGCTTAAATCGATTGCTCCAATATTCCCGTCTGATTCTTCAGTTCGAAAGTTCGTCCCGTGTTCTGAGCCAAATTCTCCCCGCAACCCACCATTTATAATGGCATGGAAGAACTTTTAACCGCCTCCATCACCACACCAAGGGAACCAAGCACCACGGCCATGGGAATGGCAAATCCAGGACAGTGGAAAAAGCTGTTTCGATATGAGTTTTTGGTAAACTGACACTTGGGAATAAAATCCTCCTCTTTCCCGTCCTCCTAGGAAAACTTTCCTCGTTGAGGTTTTCCTATTTTCCTCTCGTTTTCCTTGTCATCAAGTAGGATTACTGATTTGCCTACCTTGAAATAAACAGTTCACAACTCCAGGCCGCCTGGTAGGTACTGCCTGCTCATCACATCCCTATTCGTACCGTTCGGAACCAAAGCTAAAAAATCTCGTCTCACGCCAGTTCGATGCTAGTGATGTCTTTGCCGATTAGTCGACTTATAAAGAGCTTCCGCTGAATCTCCTTAACTTACACAAGCTGATTGGGGAGTATGGGCAAGTGATACTCTTTCCTGGTGGCATGAGATAATGGTGGCTAATTTTAGTGCAGAGATTAGACGATATCATTGGGGTCTTAAACCATATCACGAATGCCACAATCATCGCAGCTAGCAAGGAATCATGCTCGGCCGTGCAAGATAACCATTGAATCATTTATTTCAGCCAGAATTTTATACAAAAATGATGTTGTAGTGCTTAATACGCAAGTTAGTACGTAATATGGTAGGTTGAGACATTTTCCATTTGCTATGACTGGGAATACTACTACTTATCAGTAATTTCATATGTAACAAGATTGCCATCTTCCACTATCATTTGTAAATTAGGGTATAATTTGAAATAGGTGGTACAACAATCTTTTCCGAGGTGTGCCCTAGTGTTTGGAGACGGACGAGGAAAAGAGGATTAATGGGCGTAGAATTTTGATCAAATCATAGTACCGGCCCCAACAGAAGCTCTCGGTATCACCAGGCAGCTCCGAAGGGAATTATCAGCAAAGCGGTACTACTCCAATTTGCAAGATGGGCCGAAACCCAGAACATTGCCAACGACGCTTTCTCTAGCTACAGTATCAAACAGCACGTACCTAGACTCCCATCGCAACCTGGCAAGGCCTCCTCACTGCATGGTCTCTGCCTGGAGACATCTCCGTGATCTGTGCTGGCTGGACAGCGGCATAGCAAACCATCTCCACCTACGACCAAGAAATCCTCCCCTGAGAACTGGCGCTCGGTCCCAGAGGGATGAGTTGTAGTGATGATTGGTTGAAGTGGTTGTCGGAGAAGCAATTGGTACTTGTGGGGTGGATAATCCCGCTTTTGAGAGTCTGTTGGTGGATAAAGAGGTGAGAGGGGTGGCGAGGGGTCTCCTTCTGGTTTTTATTGGTGGCGGGTGGTTTCTGCGAGTTTTTTGTAGTTCATTCTTTTCTATTTTAAGTCTTCAAGTTGTGTACGCTGCATCATTTTGATATCGTAATATATTACGAGGAAATTCTAGCCACTGCTTTGGGTTTTAAAATATAACTAAAACCCGTATTAAAACATGCTTTTATATATCTCAGCCTAGTATTTTCTACGCTTTATTTTTAAGTTCTATAACATACGGATTATACTAGCTACAAGCAACGCAGCCTAAAGTAGTAAATTCCTGGTGCTATGGCAGCCTGGTATTGCTTGACTTGAAATCAGGAGACTTTGTGGCTATATGGTAAGACTTTGAATATTCTTCACTCCAGAACTACTTGCAGATTCCATTCTTGAGTTTCAAGACTGGTGTAAATGTTCAAAGTATTTCTGAATGTTGAGAGTAGCACTAATATTCAACATGTCGCCAATTATTCTATCATAATGACTATTCAGGATCAAAAACAGCAGTTATTACTATTATCAATCTTCTTCAAGTGGAATTCAAACCTGGAAGCAAAAACTTCTTCATTTTATGCTGGGGGCAATCTATGGTCGAATTCCATAACTCTTGAGACTCCTGCAGCGGAACTTCATGTGCTCCATAGATCAATATTTTCCTCACTACTCAGTGCCTGAATATCTAGTCTGGGATTCCATGGCCGCCGAAGGCGATGGCTATTTTGTAAGTTAAAGTTTGTGGAAGGCTAAGGGGTAGAGTTTAGGATTATTAGGCTTGAGATTTCAAAGGGGGGTGGGGGAGTGAACGGGTTGAGAAGGGCCTATTTGGGTTGAGCTAATAGTTAGAAATAATTAAACGCCCTCAAAATTCAAGGCCAGGGGATGGCCAAGGAGCTATGAATAAGCTGGGAATTATGAAGAATCAGAAGCCTGTGATATATTGACAAGATAACGATGTCGTTAGGAATCCATACTACTAAACCTATGTTAAACAATTAATTTTCTTGCATTTAATGTGCAAGTTATTAGTATTAATATAACTAGAAGGTAAATCATTGGAATTATAGGAGATGAATACCAATAACTTACTCATGCAGCTATGGTATAATATGTAAGTAAGGTTGTCCTAGTCCTAGATCTCCAGGAGTATTCAAGTCTTCTTAGTTAGCAGTTAGTCCTTTAAATTCCATGGATTCTTGAAATTTCTCAGTCTCCTCAATATTCACAATTGCCAGAGTATTATATTATTGTGATTATATATTTGAGTTAGTTCGCTTGTGGAAAAGAGGCTCAGGGGGCTGCCGGGAGCCATTCAAGCTCTCCGTCACATGATGCGGCCGCCCCCGAACTGATTCCTCGGCCTTTTGTCGAGCTTTAATCTGCGAGCTTTCACCATCAGCAACAATGGCAACATACAGAGTTCCTGCACTGCGATATATCCTGTCTGGTGCAGCCCCATATCTGCGAGCTACCCAGAGAAGATGGGCACAAGTTCACGATGTACGGTTCTTAGCTACCCGGCAATCATCGAATCGCATCTTGGAGAAATATAAAGAGCAACTTGACCGGAAGGCCAAAGAGTGCGGATCCCACAACAAATATATGAGCTAGTGCTGATATTATATCTAGGCAGGGTCTAAAGGACATCAATGAGCTGAAAGAGGCCTATAAGGACAAAATAAAGTTGGTGAAGGAGAAAGCATCAGTGCCAATACCGATACCGAATAGCCCTCCCACTCCACCTCCATCCCCGACGGCATCCTCCTCACCATTCCCTCCACCTCCCCCAGTGCCCCAGGTTCCAATGGAGAAGTCTGCAAGCGCTGGAATAAAGACCCTTTCTTCTTATCTAGACATTGAGAAGACCCGGGCGCTACCCCAGAAGGAGTTGGAGGCTATCTGGCGGTTGAGACATGTTAATGATGCGCAGTCACTATGTGCTGTAATACCACTTGATGCCTACAAGATTCTTGAATCGACGGCAAAGAAGCACCCTCATTTCATTCTGCCTCTGCCAAAAGAGGGGCAAGGCGCCGAAATACACTTTCTCCAGTGGACATTCCCAGCAGAGAACACTGTTACTGTCCTATTCACGCATCTTGCGGAATACAAGCTTAGAGGGGAGTTTAGTCAACCGCACACTACTATTACTCATCATCTGGAACTGGCGGATGATAAGGGGTTGGTTCTGTTGCAAGGACAAGTTGTTGGTGGGAGAGGAGTTAGTGTGGACGAGGCGAAATGGCTGCTTCTGTGCTTGCAGAAATTCTATGGTTTTGGAGCAGAGAAGAATGAGAGGAAGAGATTACTGGAGATGTTTGGTAAGGGAGACCCGGCTTTTAGCGTTGAGGAATTGGTTGAGGAATCTGAGAAGATTATCTGAGAAATGCTTGGAGAGGTAATTTATACGAGTAGATATGTACTAAGACCGCTCGATGTGTTTAGACGAGAGGCAAAATACGGATCTTGGCGGCGTTCCGGATAGATATGTATCAATACAAGAACATTCAACGCAGGCCCCGGGCCATAACAAGTGTGAGTCTGTGACTGGAGCTTGTGGACCAATGGGTATGCACTGTATTGTAAGTGTTCAATAAATGAATGAAACGAGTGTAGTTATGCTCTCTTACAAACCATCTGCATCGCTTTACTTCCATGTTATATTCCAACATTGCTACTGTCTTTTCTAAAGGGAAAGCCCCGCTAAATAGCTCGTCTGGTCCTGTTTTCTATCCCGATTCTCACCCAGCATAGCTACTGTTTCCTCCGAATCTTTCTCCTGGAACCACCACCATTCCACAAAAAGTTGTTGAACATGAGACTACTTGTGTGAGTCTAGATATAATTTATAGTTTGGGTTGCCATTTCTGTTGAATAGTTGTATTCAAGTCAGAACGCAATAAGGGAATGGTTGTTTTGGGCAATTGTAGCCCAAAACGGAGTTTAATAAGTCTTTGTTTCGGGTTTGGGACTTATGGGTTGATAAGATCACATGCCCCTAGAACGAGTATAGAGAGAGTGGATTCAATGGATTCGTCTTTGTTCTCTCCTTTCATATCAATTTGGAGTTTGCATTTTGCTTTTCTCTTATTATCTTCCACAATACTTGAGACTCCAACACTGTTTCAAGTAACCTCCGATGGAATGCCGATGTGAAATTTGAAAGCTCAAGACAATTGATATCCTACACATGGTTCAGACAGACCTTGTTCCCAGTGGGGTGTTTGAGGATTACAAGCTGAGCTGGAATTCAACAAAGGTCCATTTTGTGACATGGGAATTAATTCCATTCACTTGACCTATGGGGAATTCTCAAGCAAATGTGCCTTACTCCAGATAAACAAACTGGTCTGAAAGTCTAAGTTGCGCCAAGCTTGGACTGTAACCAGAGACTGTTGAATTGATTAATTACAGTTACCTTTGATCCTTCAAGCCATTTTAAGCATAGAGGTCCCTCTGAATATCCACTTTGACTCGGTCATCTACTTCAATGGATCACCAGCTCCACTATCTAGGGCTCATAAAGAGAGGTTTTGAAAATATCCGAACTATTCGGTTTACTTTTAGACTTGCAACTTAGCAATTCAACTCATCCAGAGAGATTAGACTTGATCTTAGACCAAGTATTAATAGCCAGATCTATGAGAACCTTTCACTTCCAATTTAGTTCAAACCCTGGGTAGTAAGATACTTCAATGTATAACAGAGAGCTGCCTGGTGGTGTTTGTATTCCTCATGAAAAGATTTTGTTGATGAAGACATTTTCAGTATTCTAAATATTTTGAGGTGTTTAAAAAGCTTTTCAAATTCATGAATTCCCTATAATTTTAAAGTAAATTTGATTATTGACTTGGCCACTTCTATAGCCTTGTTGTAGCCTCTTTGTTATAACCTCTTTTGTTATATATCGAGGGTATAGAAAGAGCATATTGATTGTCCAGAGATACGGTTTTTTTTTCTCTTTCTTTGTTGTGCCCACTTTCAATTCTCGAAATTCTTTGTGGGGGTTTTTTATTATCGCTCACTTTCACCTGTCGAAGATTCTCGAAACCTAAAAGTGATTCGGCTTAGCGACGCGACTATATATACTGACTCCTATTTACAACTTTATTACGACCACCTAAATTTTGCAGCACCGAAAAATCTCTGCAACATGTCCAGCTGGTCTACTATTAATAATAAGCGGGACCGATCCATATCACCTGGATCTGGTCTCGTAAAGAAGCAACGTGTTGCAGATGTCGCAGATGTCGCAGATGCCGGAGGAGTCGCAGAAGCTGGAGGAGCCACAGCAGCAGAGTATGACGAATATGCACATTCCAATACCTACCCCCATGGAAACGATTTTCAAGAAACAATCCGCCCCATTGGAGGTTACACTGCTGTAGATAACAGCTACATTAGTAATTTCTCACCCCAGGAAGGCAACCAAAGTGAGGGTATGGGGATTACCGAACCTGTAACCCTGGAGTATATCGAGAGTATCCTCGGCTCTGGTCCTTACACTAATAATACCTCCCGGTTCCTCCCACCAGGCGTGTCTCCTACATGGGACCCAAATCGTGAGCATACTACAGGCTACCTTCAAGAAGCTCGAGAATCGGATGGTAATATTACCCGAGTCAATAGTGACAATGGTAATAATGGTTATAATGGTTACGATGGTTATAAAGGTTATGGTTACGAGACTAAGACTGAAATCGAAGTCAATGATGACGAGACTGAAGTGGATGATGATTACGAGACTGAAACTGAAGTTGAAGTTGAAGTCGATGAAGATGGGACTGAAGTCGAGAAGAAGGAAACCATGGTCTATTCCAGCCTTCCCTCTTCACCAGCAATCTTGATTCAACGTCTTGCAGATACCAAGCTCTTCAGAACCACGCCTGAAGAGACTAAAGCTATAGCTATTTGGATGAAAATCAACAAAACTAAGGCTTCCTCCGGTAATTCAAAGGAGTACATCTTACTCTTGAAGTCACTCGGCTTTCAACACCCAGACCTTGGTACCGAAAACATCCAGAGTTTGAGAACCAAGACCAGCTCTAGGATCCAGACCTTGGCCCAGAAGATGAAATCCTATGGTGCTTTCGAAGACATTCCTATTGATGCAACAACCAAAAAAGGAAACAAATTTGAAGTAAAGTTTGCTGACTGGACAAACTCCTGGTTGGATCCGGACTGGGATGGTAGCTTTGCCGCCCCTACCTCCGACGATATGTTCGATGATACATTGCTAGAGGGATCAGCTGAGGAGAGCTTATTTGTTAACTCGCCCAAGCTTGCTCCTCCCCGCATGAGCAAAGTCACTGCTAGATTGACTAAGCCAGGAGTTGGAAATAACGAGAGTGAAGCTATGGCTTTCCCCATTGCTTCCTCCTCAAACCCAGAAGCCTCTTGGTCTACTAATTCTCTCATGGGAAATTTGAGACTTTCGGGGGCAGAAGATGTTCTTAACCATGCTCGCCCTGTTGGAGAGTTTATGGGCAATGAAGAGATGGCCAAGGCACTCAAGAAGGCTGCTAGGTTCACTATCAAGACATTCACCAAGGCAGAATCTATGGGCCGCCCCTACAGTATCATTCCTGTCACTGCTGCAACCTACCGCAGCTGGCACAATCAAATCAAGTCTATCCTCCTCATCGAAAACACCTGGTCCTCGGTCTCTGAAGGCGCCAGTCCTCCAACGCCTCCCTCTCAACATATTGATCTCGCTGGCATCACATCTGCAAGAGACAAGAGCGGTGCTACCAAGGCGAAGAAATCTTACGATGCTGAGTATGCTAAGTATGAGAAGGCGATGAAGGAGTGGAAGGTCAAGATGGATCAGGCTTTGGGATGGATGTTGTTGACGATGGGTGATGAGTGCAGGGATAGAATGATCAAGTACGAGGATCCGAGAGCTCTCTACCAGAAGATGGAAGAGATATATGGTAGAGTGAAGGAGGCTGGTGCAATTGGTCTTGGTCGTGGTCTTGGTCGTGGTCCTGGCCTTGGTCGTGGTCGTGGTCTTGGTAGTGGTCCTGGTCTTGGTCGTGGTCTTGGTCGTGGTCGTGGTCTTCGTCATGGTCTGTGTGATCGTCTGGGTCGTGTTTGTGTTATTTGTGAGGTTGGATTTGATTGGGTATGTTGTTG